>LPNX011028016.1:482118-538102 GCA_001517045.1 Pseudotsuga menziesii
TCAATTATACTTAGGATAGTGGTTTAACTAGGCCAATTTGACCGAAGGAGTGAGTATGAAGGTAAATGTCTCCAACACCCCCCCTTAAGCTATACTCAGGAAGAGTTAGAAAACATAGATGCATAAAATGCTAGGGCCGGCCATGACAACAAAGGCCACAGGTCACCCTATACAATAAAGCAACTGAAACAATGCTCAAAACAAACTAAGTGAGGAAAAGAGGGAAAACCCAGTGGGAAAAAACCCCCCTCAAGCTGAACACTGAAAGTAGTCTGGATCACCCTGATGAAATCACCCCCAACAGTGAACGGAGGTAAGTGAACTTCTTTTCTGGAAATCTCTTGGTGAAGATGTCTGCAATTTGCTCATCAGTCGGGCAGTATTGCAGAATGATGGTCCTGTCATGCACTAGCTCCCTGATGTAGTGCATGTGAATCTCTATATGTTTGGTCCTCTTCTTGGTAACTGGATCCGTGGATATCTTAATAGCACTCTGGTTGTCACAAAAGAGGACAGTGGATAAAGTACTACCAAGATCAAACTCTGAAAGAATGCCTTGCAACCAAACTACTTGGATGCAAGCATTCACCGCTCCTCGATACTCGGCCTCCGCTGAAGATAGTGCTATGGCAGCCTGCTTTTTGCTTGAACAGAAAATAGGGACACCACCAAACATGAATACATATCCAGAAGTTGACTTCTGATCAACAGAATCACCCGCCCAATCAGAATCTGTGTATCCAACCAGCTCTAGCTCAGAGTCTGCATCATAGTGAATGCCGTAGGTCCTGGTTCCTTGAATGTACTGGAGGATCCTCTTGGTTGCCTTCCAATGAAGATCATGAGGCTGCTACATGTATCTTGATACAGCATTCACGGCATAACAAATATCAGTCCTAGAATGTGTCAAGTACAACAAGCTACCAATCAGCTGTCGATAGATAGTGCAGTCCATGGGAAGTGTGCTTTTTCCTTCTTCAAGGCTGATCCCTGAAAGGAAAGGGAATGGTGCAGGTCTACATTCAGCCATTTTAAACCTGACTAACAGGTCTGAAATGTATTTTGACTGAGTGACCATAATCCCATCAGAATTTTGCTCGATTTCGAGCCCCAAAAATTGTTTTAGAAGCCCCAAATCACTCATTTCAAAGGCATTGTGGAGAGCAGTTTTGATGGCTGAAATGGAGGCAATTGTGCTACCTGTGATCAGTAAGTCATCAACATATAAAACAATAATAATAAGATTACCATCATGCTGCTGTAAATACACATTTGGATCTGATCTACATCTCTGAAATTTTTGCGAGAGAAGGAAGGCATCCATCTTGGAATACCACTCTCTTGGGGCCTATTTTAACCCGTATAGTGACTTCTTTAGCTTGCAAACCAAATATGGATCAGTGATGTAGCCCTCAGGATGCTTCATGTATATCTCCTCATGAATATATCCATGCAGAAAGGCTTACTTAACATCCATGTGATGCACCTCCCAGTGCTTGGATGCGGAAATAGCCAAAACAAGGCGGATGGAGTCCATTTTTGCAACCGGTGCAAAGGTCTCATGGTAGTCCACTCCTTGGACCTGAGAGAAACCTTTTGCTACCAGCCTTGCCTTATATTTGTAGGTGCTTCCATCAGTAGCATCCTTTGTCCGAAACACCCACTTGCATTGAACCAATTTCCTTCCTGGAGGAAGAGGAACTAGCTCCCAAGTAGTGTTTTTCTGAAGAGAATTCATCTCTTCATCCATGGCAACTTGCCATATCGGATCCTTTCGAGCATGGTAGTAGGATTTTGGATCTGAACTAATCATCAAATAGCAAGTTTCGAATAGCAAAATATCAGAAAAAGAGAGTGCAATACCTGCTCTTTGGAAATTAGACCGGGTTCTCCTTGGATCATCCGGATTTCCAATGTTGTCTCCTGCGGAGGAGAGTGTCTGTCGGGCCCATGTAGGAAGATGATTTTTCACTTTAGGTTCTGATTCAGTATCTGATGTTTGCTGCTCACTGATATCAGAAATCATAGGATCGAAATCAGAGTCATCACCCCCAATTTCATCATCCAAATATTCAGTGGAATAGGAAGGAATTTCAGCAGTTTTCTCCTCCACTAGTTCCACCTCTTGAAGAGGCTCATAGAACTTGACACTTCTCTCGATGATGATCTGTTTGGTATTGATATCCAGTAGCTTGAATCCTTTAGATTCATCAGGATATCCAATAAACAAACATTCTATGCTCTGCGGTTGCAAAGCCCTTCTTTTATCAAGCGGAATCCGGGCCCATGCAGTGGACCCAAACACCCGTAGGTTCGACACATCTGGCTTGTGTCCAAAGTATGCTTAGAAAAGAGTCTTTCCTTTCACTGATGAATGTGGTACCCTGTTCTGAATGTATGCTGTAGCATGCATGGATTCAGCCCACAAATTTGCAGCAAGCTTCTTTGACTCCAACATACAGGTGGTCATCTCTTTGAGAGACCGGTTCTTCCTTTTTGCTACTCCGTTCTGCTGGGGAGTGTAGGGAATTGAATGTTGGAGCTGAATACCATTTTGGGAGAAAATGTACAGAAACTCATTACTGACATACTCCCCTCCATTATCAGATCTCAATATCTTGATCTTAAGCCCAAAGGAATTTTTGATCAAGGCCTTCAATTCAGAAAATTTTTCACATACCTCTGATTTCTTTTTGAGAAAGAAAACCCATGTATACCTGGAAAAATCATCAATAAAGGTAAGGAGGTACCTTGATCCATTCATGGATTTGACAGGCATTGGACCACTAATATCAGAATGTATCAGCCCCAATATGCTTGTAGCTCGGTTTGCCTTCCCCCGATCGAACTTGTGCTCAGGGTGTTTTCCAATCACACAACCCTTGCAGACTCCCGTGGTTGCCTTGATGACTGGGAGGCCTTCAACCATGGAATTTTTCTGTAATTGCTGCAAATATTTGAAATTAAGATGGCCAAAAATTTCATGCCACAGCCTACTAACCTCATTATGAGTTAGCAAAGCGGTGGGCATTTCATCCGCAACAAAGTGAGAGAACTCATAGGCTTTTGCATGATGATTTGCATGGCCTTTTGCAATGAGTTTCCCGGATGAAATTTCTGTTATCTCAACATCATTTGGGCTGAAAGAGACTCTCTTAGGCATTCCTGTATGTTTCATCTAATAGACACTAAGAATATTTGCTACTAGAGATGGTACATACAAAACATTAGAAAAAGAACCATTTTCTAGATTTACAGTACCTTGTCCTTTGGAAATGATGGTGGAGTCATCTCCCAAGTGGATGGGGATGGATTTGCTGGTCTCAAAGGATGAAAAAGAGTCTTTTTCAGCCATCATGTGATTCGAAGCTCCACTATCAATCAGCAGTGATTTTGACTTCAAAGTGCTTGCCATGAGGGCATGACCTTTCTCATGCTGTGGTTCCCAAAGATTGATGTGATTCCTTTCAAGAAGAGAGGTTGCTTCATCAAGATTTTTCTTCATGCAGACATGTTCAGGGTGAAAACCCTTTCCACAGTAAGAACACCTGAATATTTCTTTCCCATTGTGCCCTTTTCCTTTGTTCTTCCTTGAACCGGAAGATTCATCATGCTGCTGATTTTCAAGTCTAGGCTTTGGAGTATCAAATTTAGTTTTCTGATTTTTCTGCTGCTTTCCTTTACCCTTCACATCTTTGGGCCTCGTGACATGGAGGGCTTGGTCACGGGAAGATCGGATGATCCCCATCTGGAAAAGCTTGTCATGTTCACTAGTTAGGGATTCAATGAAGGCATCAAGTGTAGGCATCTTCCATTTGGGAGTTGTGAGCTTCCCCGCAAGGAATGTAGAAACAAAAACTGAATAATCAGCCCCGATTTTGGAGAGGATGGCTAGGATGAGCTGATCATCTTCCTTCTCCACTTTGCATTGCTTCAAGAGAAAAACTGTATGCTTGAACTTTGTAAAGAAATCATTCAGAGTCTCGAAATTGGAAGGTTGGAGAGACATGAGTTCATTTTCGAGTTGATAAACTCTCATGTCATCATGCTTTCCATACAGAGATTCCAATTTGTCCCATATTTCTTTTGGTGTATTCAGATCTGTAAGATGGAAGAGAATATCATCGGAAATAGAGAGGCATAAGAAAACGAAGGCTTCATCCTTCTTGTTCAAGAATCTTGATTTTTCTATGGCGGATCTAGGCTCAGGTTCAGTGTCCATGGTGACTCTGTGGAGTCCTTTGCCTTTCAGCTGATGCTCCATTTTGAGTTTCCATGTGTGGAAATTGTATGGATTCAACAGAGGTACTAAGGAGGCCATCTGGATTTGCTTGTAGTGAATGCTTCACCTGTAGAAACCTGAAAATCAAAACATAAGGGGCAAAATAAGGTCGGATTTGAGCTATTGCTCACATTTCATGGAGAAATCTGTCAAAAATCTTGTTCTTGAGAGATTGATCTTCGTCCTGCTGTAAGCTCTGATACCATATTAATTCTTGCACATGATCTAGGAACTAGGAATCAAAATCATCAAAGAATTATTAACAAATACTCATGAATTGGAAATAACTGGAATACCAAATAGGTTGCCTCTCTGTATATTATATAAACAATAAAGGATTACAATTTCCATGCATAGCAATAGCTTAACTCCATGAAGAATTCGAATACCTAAGGGACAATTCGAATTCAGTGAGTGAGTCTAGCTTAACTGATTCTTTGCCATGCAATCTCACTCAGTTAACCACTTGAACAAAACCCTAATTGACTCACCAAACCCTAACTGAAGTTGGAGTGCAATAAATGACTGAATCTCAACTGAAGGAGATCAAACACATGTCATAGCAATCCAATCATTAAGTGCTAGTACTGCATGACTCCAATAAACCCTGATGAGGTTAACTGAAGCTGAACTGACCATCAGAAGTTGGTGAAGGCGACTTGTTCACTCCAGTTCATTAAAATAATAATAAATAATCATAAAATAATCATAAAATAATATATTTAATGAATGGAGGTGCCTTAACTGACTGTAACTGATTGGTTGAACTGAAAGTAATCACCAGTTAGCAATTAGGTGCATGAATGTCACACAGATCACCCTTGGAGTGCTCCAGTTAGCCTCCTTGATTGTAGGAGAAGGCTAAGTTAGCCTCCTTGACTGTAGGTAGGCATGGGAGTGACTGGTATGACGGTAATTAATGCTCCACTAATGTCAATTATACTTAGGATAGTGGTTTAACTAGGCCAATTTGACCGAAGGAGTGAGTATGAAGGTAAATGTCTCCAACACCATGATCTCATTTACTTCTTCCATTCCAAAAAGCTAGATCAAGTACATTAATATGGGATTGTGAGTCAGTCACTTATTATTTTTGTTTTTTTTTCCTTCACTGCCTTACCTGCTACACATTTTTTATGCCAATATCGATTTTAATACCAGTAAATTTCTCACGATCTATACAATATATATAAAGTATAGGAAAGCTACATGATCTATACATTATATATATAAAGTACAGGAAAGTTGCAAATAACTGTCAATTTTTAAGTCTCTTTCCAGCTTAAAATCCATCTAAACCCAAACAAGAGTTAATGAAACAACTAGGGATCTAACCCGAACAGGAATTAAGGAAACAACTGGGGATCCGTGAAGAATTAATAGTATAACTATGAAAACCTTGCGAACCACTCCAAGGGCGTCCGCGTTTCAGAATTACATCTCCCTCCCATGTAACTATAACATCTGCCTTTGGTCACTCTTATTAAGAATTATTCTTTTCTTGGGATTTTCAGATATTCTCTTTTCATTAACTGAGACATGATTTTAACGATGCGTGGCATGAGAGCCAAAGTAATCGACTTAAGCTATCAAAACTATTGGGGCTTCAAGTGACACGAAATAAATAATTAACTTAAAGGAATAATGGTCAAATTTGCCTATATTCACCTCTAATAACATCAATTTCCTTTACTCAACCATTATTCCCATCAATTCGTTACTACTCATGCTTACAATAATGTCATGTGTTTCTTTATTTCCTTCCCTGTCCTTAACATAGTGATTACACACTCTTGTTTGCTGGAGTTTTCAAATGATCTTCATCCAATGTTAACATACGATTCCATAAAGGATCAAATGCATCCCAAATCATGAAATCTCAGCTGGCTATTGGATTTATTCTTGTAGAGACTTCAGGTTTTTTTTGGCTTTTCAAATATCCTTAAAACTGACAAATTCTTTCAATTATAAGTGAATCAGACAAAAATCTCTATTTTGCCATTGAAATGAGTAGAAATTTGGTTATTTATGTTTTTAAAGCCTTTTAATTCTCTGTAAAAACTTGTTTCCCTTTTGATGTTTTTAATAGCGAAAATAATTTTTGTTTGATTTCGTTTTGTATTTTTCCTAAATATGTGGGAAGACAATATGAAGGTCTTTATCGACTCATCGGATATCTGTGTTTAACGTTAGAAACGGCTTTGAAATATATGAATTTTTTTTATAATGTTCTTGGAATGGAATTTTTATGCTCAAAATATCTATGCAATGTTTTTAGCTCAAAACATCCTTCAATTCTATTATGCAATCGACATTGAGTCCTTTCAACACTTCGTTTAATTCATTGAGTCCTTCGGACACTTCGTTAATAACTAGCCACAATGTTAGTGGCAATGTCGGGGACAATGCCACCACGTGGCTCTTGTAATAATAATGTTGGTCATTGTTAAAATCAATATCAATGTTCACAACCTTTATAATGAGAGTGCATGCCTTATAATTGAGTCAATACCAAAGCACATCCACCTCTATTACCACTGTATTTTTTGCTTAAAAATATGGGAAAAGATGATTTAGTGTTGTCAAGTAGCCAGATGTTAAGAGGATAGTGGAAAATGGTTATGCATGTATGGGTTAGTAGTAAGAGAATACGACTTAATAATTTATTAGGATTTAAGGGTTATTGGGTTAGGTAGAAAGATTAAGGGGTAGTTATGTTATTCAATCGATGGTTAGGGTTTTAGGCTTAGAGGATTAACATGTTAGTTTACATAAGATGTCAATGACTATGGTCAAGTTGTTAGGGCTATGGTATTAGACATACCAATTATGGTTTTTGTGGCCTATGCAATGCTTAGGGATAAAAAAACAACATATTGTGTCACAATACTTTCCTCTAAATCTCATGTGCCATACATGTTACCATAAATCACTATACATGGTCTTCATATGAGAGAATATGTATTATTACATGTGGTATATTATGTCCATTTTGAATTTTTGTAAACATGATGGTGCTTAGGGACTGCATAATCAACCTTTTGCACATTAGTGATGTGTCTTAGGGAATACATGATGAATCTTTGACATCAAGGAAGTTATGGTGGTCGTTATGACATTTTCTTAACAAGCATGGATCTCATGAGTCATGCTTTGGCAAAGGAGTTAGTGGTGTTAGGTGTTATAAGAATCATTTGTTATGGGGGTTGCAGTTATAAATATTTGGTTTTAATGGTTATGATAATTATGGATTATAGGTTTTATGGATTAATGCTTAGTTGTTAGTTCTTAGGGCTGATAATGATTGTAGGGTTAATGGTTACGGGTTTTGTATGGATTATGGTGAATGCTATAAAGTTTAATGATTATAGAGGTTATGCTTTATATTAGTTAATATGGGCGATGGGTTATAATTCTTAGGGATCGTAATGGTAAATGTTGATTGGGGTGATAAGGCTTATATGGGATATAGTGGTTTCTAGACATATAGTATAGAGGTTTTCACATTTTAAATGAATGTGCGTGTGCTTTTACTTAATAAAATTGTGTGTGCAATTTTACTCAATCAAAATATGTGTGATATTGAAATATTAAAATATGGAAATACTAGCCTAATTCCAAACTAATAATTTAAGAAAGGAGGTGCTAGAGGCAAATCAAAATAACATATCATTAAATATTATTAGAAGTTGTGCCACTCATGTTGAGAACATATTAATGATGTCTTCTCTATCTAGTTGTTGAAACCACCTTGTTTAATGGTAAGAATGGATTTCCATTTTGATATTTTGAGCACTTGGCATGGTTCTTAAGGCCGTAGACATGGAAATGAGACAAAACATTTTCCTTAGGCCCTATTGGACACTTATAGTCATCCAATAACAATAGAAACTCCTCAAACCACCACACATGACCTTTTAATTATCTTCTAGTCAATGCCTAGAAAGAGTACTGATGTTATGGGGTCCCTTGCATGTATCAATATCCTTGCTTGTAACTATTTGTTCCTAAGTCCTCGGTTCTTACTCTTAACAAGACTCATGTAAAAGGCACACTAGAATCATTAGATTTATTCCCATATATCAATTGAAGGTGAATATAAATTCCCCTTAATAAGACCCTTTTGTTTTTTAGAACCTTGTACATGAGACATGAGCACTAGAATAACAAGCCTTAAGGATTATGTATCTAGGTTTTGGTGCCAAACCATGGCCTAAACCATAAGAGGTACCCTTTGTACAGAAGATGCACAACTCCTAGTTATTTAGTAACTAGATTTTTTATACACTAGATATGGTTATTGAGTCCATAGAAATGGTCACTAGAGGATATATTTTCCTTAGGTCCTAGAGCAGATTTAGATGCATCCAAGGAAACTCATAAATCCTTAAACCACCACACATGACCTCTTATTGGACTTCATTTAGTGCCTAAAAACAATAATGATGTTATGGGGCACCTTGCATGGACCATAATACATAATTGGAGCCATTAGGACCTAAACCCTTACTTATTATGCCTAAATAAACTCACCCAAGGTACACCAGAATCATTTGAGTTATCCCATATAGCACTCATCGGTACAAATAAATTTCTCTTAACAAGGCCTTTGTTGTTTTCTAGGAAATTGTGCATTAGAGATGACCCCTATTGGTACATGTATTACAACATGTACATGGTCCAAAACCATGGCCCAAACCACAAGATCCATCCCATGTACACAAGACGTCAAACTCCTAGACACATTCGAATTGGGTTTTTTGAGCACTAGGCTTGGTCCTTGAGGTCATAGAAGAGGTTATGGGAGGAAAAATTTTCCTTACGCCCTATAGGAGGATTCTAGGAATAAAAGGATAACGAGTTATAAAAAATCCTTGAACCACCACATATGAATTGTTAATGATCTTCTAGTCTAATGCCTAGAAGAAATACTGCTTCCATACAGCCCCTTTCATGGACCATGATATTTATTTGGAACCATAGTAGAAAGTTCGTACGGATTGGTAGTTGATGTATAAAAATTTGAATGGAATTCAAATTTCAATGAATATTCAATATCTAGTATAGATAGATATAGTAAATTTGACTAAATGCTTAAATATATTTACAATTTTAATATTTAAAAAGATAACGAAATTTTATGTAGCGACTTGCAAAGCTTGATCGGTTTGAGTGAAACAAACAACGAAATACTTGTTTTGATCCATTAGTGGTGGTTATCTCGTTTCCAAAAGTAGGAAGATTTGTTAAAGTGGTACAGGAAGAGGAAGGGGGGTTTGGGTACTGAGAAATTTCGCGAGTTGTGGAAGTTCGCTCTCCGGATACTGTTCTTCGGTCAAGTTGTTTGGAGACTGATATTGGTCATGGTGAAATTTAGATGGATGTCAAGGATGTGACAACCCATTGTGTTCCTGAATCGTTTGTTCCAGGTATGTACAATTCCCATATGAAGCCTGTTGTTATTTTCTCTCCTATGATAAATTTTCCTTCTTCCACAAATTATGAGAGGTTTTCACTGATCAGTTCTCTGGATACATTGTCACTAAACAAATGTACGAGTCATGTTATGTGCCCTAATTCATGGGCAGATGGAATGAACACACAACCTAATGTTCACCCCTATGTGAATCCTCAAGAGACACCAAACTATGGAAGTGGCCTTCATTAGATATAACTTTAGACCTAGGTCTTCACACGAGGATGTTAAACATATAGTAGAAGGGTTGGGACAAAATCCTTAAACCTTGGCAACTGGGAAGCGAAAGGGGTGAAGATCAAACCTCCAAAAGGCACAGGAGAAAATCAAATATGATATGGAAGCTGGGAGACAATCCACCTTTGTTGGGGCACTTAGAGTAGTGAGAACCCTAAATAGGGTTCATAAATGAAAATTCTCTCTTTCAATTGCAGAGGGTTGGTGAACCCTTCCTAAAAATTGTCCCTTCGAAGATTTATGCAAACCAATTCTCCAGATATTGTATTATTAAAAGAAACTATGGGAGATGACAAATCTGTAGAAAAGCAAAGTCAAGTTTGTGTTCAAGTATTGGCAGTTTATGGATTCAAATTTGAGGGGAAGATTAGGTGGACTAGCGGTGGGATGGAATCCCACTATTATTAAGGTTAATGAATATTGGGGATGTGAATCTGTTATGGGTATTAATCTTCTAGTTGAAGATATTGGGTTGAGTCTCGTCATTCTAAATGTCTATGTCCCCTATGGGGACAAAAAAATGTTATAGGATGTTATGATGGCTAAATCTATCATGAGATCCCCAAATATTATCATCGGAGGGATCTCAATTTTACAGTGGAAGCTTCATAAGTCTGGGGTCCTAAAGCCTCTTTCGATCCCTTTGAGGGCTATTTTCTTCATCAACTGGAATCAAATGACTATTTGGATATTCAACTAGTCAAACTCAAACTGAGCAAGAGGAATTAAAGATCACGTGAGGAAAGGATCTCAAAAAAGATGGATAAATTTCTTATTGTTGCCCCATTGGTTGATAAATTGAATAGTACAAGACAATGGGTCGAGATGTGAATCTGTTATGGGTATAAATTTTCTAGTTGAAGATATTGGGTTGAGTCTCGTCATTCTAAATGTCTATGTCCCCTATGGGGACAAAAAAATGTTATAGGATGTTATGATGGCTAAATCTATCACGAGATCCCCAAATATTATCATCAGAGGGATCTCAATTTTACAGTGGAAGCTTCATAAGTCTGGGGTCCTAAAGCCTCTTTTGATCCCTTTGAGGGATATTTTCTTCATCAACTAGAATCAAATGACGATTTGGATATTCAACTAGTCAAACTCAAACCGAGCCAGAGGAATTAAAGATCAGGTGAGGAAAGGATCTCAAAAAAGTTGGATAAATTTCTTATTGTTACCCCATTGGTTGATAAATTGAATAGTACAAGACAATGAGTCAGGATGTGAATTTGTTATGGGTATTAATTTTCTAGTTGAAGATATTGGGTTGAGTCTCATCATTCTAAATGTCTATGTCCCCTATGGAGACAAAAAAATGTTATAGGATGTTATGATGGCTAAATCTATCATGAGATCCCCAAATATTATCATCGGAGGGATCTCAATTTTACAGTGGAAGCTTCATAAGTCTGGGGTCCTAAAGAATCTTTCGATCCCTTTGAGGGCTATTTTCTTCATCAACTGGAATCAAATGATGATTTGGATATTCAACTAGTCAAACTCAAACCGAGCCAAAGGAATTAAAGATCAGGTGAGGAAAGGATGTCAAAAAAGTTGGATAAATTTCTTATTGTTTCCCCATTGGTTGATAAATTGAATAGTACAAGATAGTGGGTCGGTAGAGGTGGAGTGTTGACCAACCACCCTATCTTTATGGAGTTGAAAAGTTTGGGATGAAATCCCCAAGCCCTTTTAAGTTCAATTCAATCTAGATAAATAATGAAGATTACATGAAGCTCCTAAAAGATGTCTGGCAGGTGCATGGTCCAGAATTACATCAATTAGGCTTTTTTCATTTTTCTAACAATCTAAAAAATATAAAATAGGCTACCATGAAATGGGAAAATCAAAATAGCCTTTGCAATGAACAATATTTAATAAAGGATGAGGAAGTCGTTATTTCCATCTATGACTCGAAAGGAGGGGGCCTTCTCACTAAAGAATAAAAAAAAATCTATATCAATAGGAATCCCAACAAAAGAAGCTCCTAACGGAACAAGAAGAGGCATGGAGATTGAAAAGTCGATCTCTATGGTTCAATTCAATAATTGATAGTACAAAATTCTTCTAAGCATATGCAAAATTAAGAAAGTTGAGATACACTATATGGGGGATTCTTGATTGGGAAGTATGTAGTGTATCCTCTTTCAAAGGTCTGGAAAATCTAGGAAGGGACCAATTTTAGAATCCATATAAGCCTCAAGAGAGGGTGTCAACAGAGGATATAATCAAAATAATGCAACCCTTTCCTAGGTTTGTTAACAAGGAGGATAATGATGAGTTGATGGCAGAAGTCAGAAAGGATGAAATTCTCGATGTCCTTTACAGTTTTCATAAAGATAAGAGTCTTGGACCAGATGGCTAGACAATTGAATTTTTTCTAGGTAGTTTTGAAATATTAGGGGAAGATCTGATGAAGGTTGTGGAGGGATCTATATTAGGTGGGAGAATCACGGAGATTTGTAAATCCACATTTATATCATTAATTCATAAGGTGGATAATCCAAATACCTTTGATGATTTCTGTTGGGCCAACTATATGCCAGTTAATTAAAATTAAACATGCAGAGTGCTAAACATAAATTTTCAACCCGAGGAATTCTTTTATTTCAAAGCTATCGTGCAAGATCTATGCAAGCATAATTTCTACCTGACACTGTTGTCTATTGGTATGCAATCAAAACTCTTTGTAAACTAGATGAAAATAAAACAAACCCCAATTCTATTCGTAAATCCAAACTGTAAATCTAATCACACTTCAAAAAAATCAATTCTTATGAAGCAAGATCTAAATACATAAACTTGGAAGCAATGCTATGTTGGCCAACAATCTATCAAAATGAATTAACAAGAGAACACTATGATAAATCTAATGAATAAAAACATGAACTGAATAATAAAACAACTATGATAAATCTAATGAATGAAAGCATAAACTAAATAATAAACAAATCTACAAAATAACACACTTACAATTAACACTACCAGCATCTACTCAGGGAAGAGGGCCCTTCCTCCACTAAGTAGAGCTAGATCTCCCCAAGGAAATCTACAACTCTAGAATTAAGAAACTGCCAGCATGTATTATTAGAATGGAATGATTACAATAGATCTAGATCAAATCCTATAGCATGATATTACTTTTTCTCTTCCTCCCTCTCAATGAGATTGATTACATATTTATACATAAAATTATCCCAGGGAAATGAGGAACCAAATCCGAAACTTGTGATCTGTAACAGCTGAAACATGGCCGTAACTGCTAACAACTTTGGAACTGGCCGCAACAGTAAATATGGGAAATACCCTCTCAAAGAACTAGCTGTATATCACAAACCGTGGCTTTGTTTGAGGATTTCGCCCCGAGACATGTAAAAAAGACTGTTACGCACAAAACCCATTTCTCAGATTTTCAAGATTCATTTCCATGTTCCTAAAAATCGAGACGTGAATCGAGGTGTTCTTATATGGCATGCATTTTTTGTTAAGGCTGTAACAGCTAGCCGTGAATGTCCTATACATGAAAAATCACTCCACAAACCAGCATTAGTAAAATTATGCATAATAGTCTTCAATTCATCAAAGATAAAGAAAAATAATCATTATTAACCACTTAAAGCATCAATGGAAGTAGTATGGTGTTTTACGCATAGTTACAACAAATTGATGAAAAATTGAATGATAAATGGGTGATAATGGGAAGAAAAGGGATGAAACATATGTGGATAAGTGATGGAAAAATGGACAAATCTGTGGCCCAACATCACCCCCAAACTGAACTTGTTGCATGTCCTCATGCAACCTAATACCTGTGTAGCATCCAACTAGAAGAACTCATTCACTCATTGTTTTCATTTTACTATGCAAGCGGAGTTGCAGCTGCGAAAAGTAGAAGGATAGGCAAAGTTTTAGCGGAGTTGCAGCTGTACATAGGATAAATATGGCAGAGTTGCAGCTGCGAAAATAATTAAATGGGCAAAACTTTAACAGAGTCGTAGTTGCACGGAGCGAAAAAAAATAGGCAAATTTTTTACGGTGTTGCAGCTGCGTGAAATGAAAAAAATGCAAGATTTTTACAGTGTTGCAACTGTGTGAAACGAGAAAAAGGCAAGGTTTTTACGGTGTTACTGCTGCGTGAAACGAAAAAAGGAAAGATTTTTTTTTACAGTGCTATAGCTGCGCAAAACGGGAAAAAGGCCATTTTTCTCAAAACCTGTGCATTGGATTGGGCTGAAAATTCCTAGGTTTGTTCATCTTGATATTATGCATTTTCTATAAAAAAACCATCAGAATCCAATTTACCAATTGCAATATATGCTCATTTCAATTTCCGCACTTGTTTAATGCAATATATCCACCAGGGGTACCATTGTTTAATGCTACTCAAATTCTTCTCCCCAATTGTCATGTATTCTTCAAAATGTTGTTGTGGATGCCTTGAATTCTACGTCGAGAAACCAGATGATTAATCTTCAGAAAGCTTCTGCAAATTGACTCAAAGTGTTGCACTCGTAATCTTCGAATAGACATTAATGTTATTGATTGGGTGCTAAAAATAGTAAAAAGAGAAATAGTGCAAATAGAGCCTTTATTCATTAGCACTCCTATCCTATATTCATCTCAACTCTTTGCCATCAAATTTCCATGCCTTCAACAAACATAAACAATATCATACATCACTGCATATTTTATGAGCATAAACACCATTGCCAAATAACAACAAACCCCAATCATTCATGAATAGAACATCTTGATAGAAACAACAATTTTCCCTGTTGTATGGAAGCATAGGCTTCTTCTGTTGCTTGCAATAACTATGGGAAAAGTGCCTCTGAAATAAGCCACTATAGAAAATGTTTGAATTCCCTCTTAATAATGATTCCCTTCTATTAGCATTGGTTTAATCAGCTATAAAAGAATATTCATAATTGCAAGAGAGGCTTCCACAAAACCACCATGCTACTACGCAAGAAATGATTATCATGCTCCATTGGTAAATCTTATGATAAGATAAACTGCTTTCAAACAATGATGTGTATCAGCAACCATGAAAATAATGTGCAACACCTTGCAACTTGTTTCATGCCTAGACTGGTTGATTTCCATGAACTCTGCTATAGTATTGCCATCGAAGTGTTATAAAGAACATCTTAGATCATCTTGACAACAATAACAAGTGTCATTTAAATACTCCATTATAGATATCAAATGCTATGTCAATGGATTGCAACTTGATTGCCAATTGAAGGTAACTTGGAAACTTGCAACAATTGTGTAGAAGTGAACCAATGCATGCATTAATCAATCATGAATCCAATAAACTGAATGCAGTGCATGCCTTCATTTGACACTAATTCTTCAATAAAAAATTTGATCAATTTCTTATTGCTGGTTCTTGTGTGGCAGCAACAAGGCATCTTCTTATGCTTGGGTAAGTGAGATGTTGGGCAGGACTTGACGTGGATTTGCATGAATTGGAATGGTGAAGTGTTAGAATTGAGTGGGCAAGGATGGGAATGGATGGACATAAAATGCTATATAGAAAATGGAAATGGCTAATGCTTAGTGGTTCTTCATGACATTTCCCTAAATCTTTAATAAACCAAAAGCTCATGCTATTTTACCTCAAGTGTTACCTCCATGGAAGCCTCGGTTGACATCAATGGACTGGTGTATGCTAGAGCTATGTAGGCCGATTTGATGCTGAGACAGATGTATATGAGAGCTGAAACTAAATGAGGCTGAATTTGATCCATGATGTTGTGCTGGTTGCATGTAAGACTAACTACTGAGACAAATGATAAGAAGGAATTCTACCACAAAAGTAGAAAGCTCCTTCCCTTATTCTGAAAATCAATTGCTGGAATGAAAATGGAAAGTAATTGCAAAACCACTGAAACAAATGATGCTGCAAGTCACCGTTGAAACCATTAGATCACATAATCTTCAACTTCTACAAACCGGGGTACAATTCTTACCATGCGAATGAATGTGCTGAAGTCGAGCATGGAAAGAAATCATTGGATTACCAACCATTAATGTATGCTGTTAACCAATGTGAAGCAACTCACCTTTGATGAAAGTGAGCTCTAAAGTACCTTAGTGCATCTTGATAGGTACGAATCTATGTGTTGGAGTTGAGTCACCTGCAAGATTTGTTAATGAAGAGGCATTGATGAATCCCCATGATTAACAACAAGGAAATGTGCCATTGATTCATGCAGATACCAGCGCACTATAAAACTCTAATCTCAATCCCAGATGATATGTTAGAGTCGATGGGACAAGCCCATTGGAAGTTGGACCTTAATGAATTCCACATCATCCAATATGAGTACAAAATAAATGATTGTGAAGAATCATAGTGAAAGATAGAACCAACATGAAACTCAGAAGTGGAAAGTATATATGAAGTTGTGATGGAAAATAAAAATGTTAAGGTTGACTACATAAGCAATGGAAAGTGAGACTTCGACATGAATGGATTTTTAGGATTTTGGAGGGTGAATGAATCTACATAGCACAATTCGCTTCTTGAGAGGTTTCTTTTTGGAAACAATTGGTAAAGGATGCTTGGCATGTAGCAATGGGACTTGAATTATGGAACATTGGTATCTATATGGTTTTCATTTCAATCTCTCCATTTTTTTATGTGCTCAATCCATTTGCAAATTGAGAAAAAGTTTTCAAGAGTCACTCGTGCATGTATTGACCTTTTTCTTCCAAGGAACTGCAAAAACCTAGCACTTGCCTACAATAAAAAATGAGATGATGGAAGAAGAGAGATTATTGGTCTCTATTCACCCAACAATTATGAAAAAAACACAACAAGCAATTACTTATAAAACAAATCCAAAGAAAAATGAACAAAGCAAAATCCATTTTATACCTGCGGGAGAGCAATGCCCATCTAGACTCACCAACAGTATTCTGATCATAGCTTCTTCATTCCTTGTCCAATTTGATTGATTCCAAATCAAAATGAAAGTAAATTAATAGGTATATTTCCCTTAGAAACAGGTTTTTAAAATTCTATCTAATGATGTTCCAAATCACTCAGTAACAGCCTGCATGACAAGGTGTTTTTTCAAGTTCTGGATTAGACCAACAGTCACGGTTTTAGGCTTAACTTTTTCGTTTGATAGCAGATTGATGTGATTCCAATTGGAGATGAAAGTAGATTCATGTAATTATCTCCATTAGAAATAGGTTTTGAATCTAATAAGAATTGATGGGTCAAATAAGCCAATGAACGGTCTAGCAAACAAAGTTTTAGGAATGTTGATTTGTTGTAGGCAGTCGGTATTTTGGTCATAAAATTTGCATATGATATCGAAATGGAGTGATTAAAATTGATTTGTAAACTAAATTCATAGGGGAATATACCAATGAAACATGTTTGCAATATATGTCCAATAAGGAATCCAAAAATTGACTGTCCCAACTCTGTTCCTAAGCTGCCTGCTTGACACCCTGTTAGTATTTTGGCCATAAATTTTTCGTTTGATACCCAATCTCAAATTGTTTTGGAAATTAGATTCAAAGGGATACTTGGGATGTAAACATTGTTTAAAAATAAGTCCATTTGGACTCCCAAAAATGGACTATCCCGACTGTGTTTCAGTAAAATTTTCAAGCCAAAATGCCACCAAAAATTTAATAAATGAAATTTGACCCCCAAAAAGTGACCGGAACAAGTGTGAATGTTTTTAATGATGTAAATTTAAATATATCACACACCCATACAAAAAATTTCAAGCATTGAGCACCTAGATTGTTGCAGCCGCTGGTACAACTCTTAAAAATGATATAATGTTGAAATAAAGCATGTGTATTTTTATGGATGTGCTATATATAAATGAAAACTAAATCCATATCATGATATGAAACACATTTATCTCAAATATATAAATTCTTACCTACAAGATAGTCACAACTGGGTGTTGCAGTTGACTGTTACAACTGACAGTAATGAGTCACAGCTGGGTGTTGTAGCTCATTGTTACGGCTGACAGTAATCAATCACAGCTGGGTGTTGCAGCTCACTGTTGCAGCTGACAGTATTTAGTCACAACTGGGTGTTGTAGCTAACAAATTCATGCCTAAGTTCAAGCTTGAAGGGTTCAATAATCGTTGGCTCATTTTCCTGTGGATCCTTCATTCACCTTCCCTAATTACTGTAATTTTGTTTTTTTTGTAACAAATAGAGACAAATTAAATTTTGAACATTGAAGACAAAAATGATTTATGTATTTTGCTCAAATAGTCAACAATTCCAAAACATTCTTGAAAACATCTCATACCCATTCCTTATCTTTCTACTTTCTGATCTTTCAGATCGCAAAAAGACGCAGGAAGAGAGCATTCTTATTCAAAAATAAAATAAATAAATAAATAAAAACACAAAAGCATGGATTTATTCTGTTATTCTATCCTACCCTATTATACTTGGAAATATAAAAACTGTTCAAGTGTAAGCATATTTCCAATGGAGCCACTTTTGAAGAAGCGACTCAAGCAGGCTCGTACTCCCAACATAAAAATATAACTTTATGAATGTTGGGATATGAGAGATCAACTTCCCTTGAAATGATGGTGCCAAGAATTGGTGAAGTATGGAACGATGTTGCAGACCGATGACAGATTGAAACCAAGCTTCAATATAGTCTTTGTTCTCTTGATTTCTCATGGATGTGACACCATGAAGCTCCTTAGTAAACTAATCTTCCTCAATGGATAAGAGATTCGGATCTAATGATATAAAGGATGCTTCAATTTTTGGTTACAATGTCCGTTCTTCATAAAATATTATGTGTGTCTTGTTGATCTTATCTGCTTGCTTATAAGGACTAGAAGAAACTCCATCTGCAAATCTTGAATTTAAAACATGTTCAGGCCTCATATCGATTTGTTGCAATAACGCACAGTCGTTTTGTAGTGGTTTAGGTGAGGTAGAACAAGAGGGAAATAGAGGAACATTTTGTAGTTCAGCACTGTAAGCATACTGTACTGCTTTATTATGGTTAGGGTGGAGGTTGGATTGGACAGAAAATTGTGTTGGATACCAAGGAGTTTGATGAGAAAATAGATGTGGCTGATGTAGAGGATTGGTTTGTGAGTTTGATATTGAAGGACCAAGTTGTGTTGCAACATGAGGGAGAGTGGCCATGTGATCATAAGATAGTCCATTCCAACCTTGTGGATAAGGTAGGTAAGAGTTAAATTAATCCTGCAACAACTGCCATGGTGGAAGAGTATTCAATGATCGAGTATGAGAGTAAGGAAATGGAGGGATAGAATTTTGAACCATACATGTAGGCCACGGTTGCCATGACTACTGCAATGAGTTGGCTGCAACTCCTAGATCTCTTTGGTATGTTTCTTTCATCCTTGGTAAGGAGGGACAATGATATGTGGAATGATTCAAGTCACATATGCCAAAAATTGGTGGACTATCCAAAGGACAATCCATTGCAAGATGTTTCTTCTGACACTGAGGGAAAAGTATTTCTTCAAATTCCTCATGCTTTTCCTTAACCTGCAAAACAACCAATTCTGAATTTAGTGAATCATTGATATCAACATTAGAATTTTTAAATACATTACTAATTTCAGCTCGTAAAAGTCTTGTTTTTTCAGCAGATTTCAAAAATAAAGATAAAAGTTCCTTAGAATTCTTACCGGTCTTGAAGTTTCCTCTTGAATACCTTCTACATAACTCACAAATATCATCATATGCTAACTTAAATACGTTACTTGTTCCCATGAGATTTAGTATTTCTGAATATTCAGCTTGGATTCCCTCGAGTAGAAGTGCTTTTAAGGTATCCTTCCTCGGTTTCCTTTGTTTGGATCTTTGGAGGTTATATTGAAAGTGTTCTATGTATTCCTCCAGAATCTCTTCTTCTCCTTGTGTCATTTCGAAGGTGTCTTCATTGACCCTTCAGTAATCTTGTTACCTTTTTAAGAACACATGTTTCATGTCTTCCCAAGTTTGTATACAATTCCCACCAAGGCTCATGAACCATCGAAGGGCTATTCCTTTTAGAGTAAGGGGAAACACATTCAACTTTTGATCATTAGCACAATAACCATATCCTCTACAAATTACTTCAAATTGAAATAAAAATACATCAGGGTCTTCAATTTCCAAACCGTGAAAATTTGGTAGAACATGTGGGGGGATGCTTTTCATTGGCACCACTCTTCCTGAATATTTGATGGGAAATTAGAAGGTAACAAGTTCTCCATATTTCTTACTTTCCATCTCTTCATAGATTCTTCATGTGCTATTCTAAGGCTCCTCCTTCGAATGTTCCTGTCAACTTGTTAGTAGAATGGGTGGTGTTTACATCACCACCAAGGGGAATGATAAGATTTATGCTCCAAAGATTGAAAATGAAATAAAATTGAATGTAAAGATAGAAAATTCACACTCAAAATAAATTCAATAAACTGAAATGTAATCATGCAACCTACATGCCCTACTTTAACAATGCATCTACAAAACAATGTCAGATGTACTTTTGCACCATTTCTAACTTTCCCGACAATGAGCACAAAATGTTGGGCCCACTATATGCTAGTTAATTAAAACTTAACATGCAGAGTGCTAAACATAAATTGTCAACGCGAGGAAGTCTTTTATTTCAAAGCTATCGTGCAAGATCTATGAAAGTACAATTTCTACCTGACACTGTTCTCTTTTGATATACGATCAAAACTCTTTGTAAACTAGATCACACCTTCTTGAAAAGAAAACAAACCCCAATCCTATTCATAAATCCAAACTGTAAATCTAATCACACTTCAAAAAAATCAATTCTTATGAAACAAGATCTAAATACATAAACCTAGAAGCAATGCTATGTTGGCCAACAATCGATCAAAATGAATTAATAGGAGAACACTATGATAAATATAATGAATAAAAACATGAACTGAATAATAAAACAACTATGATAAATCTAATGAATGAAAGCATAAACTAAATAATAAACAAATCTACAAAATAACACACTTATAATTAACACTACCAGCATCTGCTCAGGAAAGAGGGCCCTTACTCCACTAAGCAGAGTTGGATCTCCCCAATGAAAGTATCATATGCATCATGGTTCAGTTTATACAGGATTCTATGGCTCTTTCCAAAACAGCTCCCAAATCACAATTTCGACCCTTACAGAAAATGCACCAAATCTTCTCCCAATGCAAGAAAAATGAGTAAAATGGATTCCACTGCTTAAGTATTGAACATGAGACTTGAAATGTACACATTAATTACAGTCCATTCATCATACATTTATCAGAGATACATTCTTCCATTCGAAATAATAATCATTACCATGGCATATATCAAAATAGAGTGGAAATGGTCATTGTTTGCTCATTAAAAGTCATTTTGACATACAACTCTTGGGTATTTCGACCTGAAACTTTATGAGAATGAAGAAAAAAGCATATTTCACTGAATACAATAATAATTATATTAGGAGGAGCACCTCTCCCAAAGAGTACATGAGCAAATCAAAAGTATTATTACTCACATAAATATATTTATGTGAATAGAAGTAACATTAAACAAAAACAATATTTAAACTAATTTGAGGACCGCCTTGGACTCCTTGAAAACATAAACCCACATGGGACCATTGAAAAAAAATAAAAATGAAATAATTTTACACCAAAACAATATGAGAATATGAATAATGAAGGTAGTCAACAAACTTAAGATGCACCAATCTTGTCAACAACCATTAAAACGAAGGATTTCTTACACCTCTAGAAAATAGAATGACAACTACTAAACATGCACCTCAATGACCCAACTAGGGATAAAATGAGTGCAATGATGGACACATGTTGTACACTTTGTAGGTTCCCAAAACAAACGGGGTCCGAGGGGGTGATCACCTCCCCAACTAGGGGGCATGGGGGGTCCATTTTGAACTTTTCCGATTAATGGTTTTTTGACCCAGTGTAAGCTAAAGAATTAAAGTTATAATATAATCCAGGTTAATCAATTAGGCTTTTGAATGCTATGATATTGTTTTTAAATAATGAAGATAATACAATGAGATAGAGAGTGGATAAACTCTCAAGTAGGCTAGTTTCCTGGTTAAGGGTTTCCAAGGTAAATCTCTTTATATTGTGTGAGACATTGTTAATTCTTGTGTTTTAGATTTTGTTTGGTATTTATTTTTTTCAACAAGCTATTGAGTCCAAAAAACATCATGTTATAACAAATAGCTATATATCATCAAACTCATCACCTATATTGGGATCCTCATCATCAAATATATATATATATATATAGAAAAAAATGTATGTATTTTTAGTAGATAAAAACTTGTAATCTTGTCGATCCTAATATATAAAGGATCACGAGAATTCCTTCATTGTAAAAATTGTAATAAATAAGAAGCAATGGGATACCCAACACCCACACCCCATCCCCCCTAAGGGGATTTGCGTAATTTTCGTGGCGTGAAGTTTTTCTAACTTTTTCACTTTTACTGCTTTAGTTAGTTTAATTAAAGGTAAAATTAACCATTTGTTAGTTTCGATTCAACCTTGGACCACAAAATCACTCAGGAATGTATATTTCTCAATTTTGTAGCATTTGCACTCAGTACACTTAGTTTACCTATTCCGCATTGCAATTTTGCTTAGATTAAATCACTCTAGCACTTACCACACTTGGTTTAGTGTTTTTCTTTATTTTATTTGGCAAGTAATGAGCATTAATTCAATCCCTGTATGCTCTTGTGACCATCGCAGGCTTTCCTTATCTGTGTTTAACAATAAAAAATAGATTAAAGTGGCTAGATTGATAGGGAAACCCACCCAAAACTTTATTTCCATAACAAGTGGCTTGCATTGAACATACTACGAAGTCAGAGAGTTACTTTAAGAAGATTGTCTCACCTCATTGGACACCTGGTATTGTTACTCTACACTTGCTAGTGAGAATAAAAGTCTAAGTGGGCCAAACCAAGAATAAACCCATTTCTTAATCTACTTATCCATAATAATTAAAACTATCAAGAAGCACTTCCTTTCAGCAGCAGTTATTTAACTTATTTTGGCACTAGTCTACCTTTACAAATCTTTTTGCTTAAATCAACTATGTGTCATTGTTGATCAACTCGCATGCTGCTATATTTAATTAATGTGCCATTGCTCTCTTGTTTCAGTAATTTAAACTCCTAGATTTCATTTATGTTTTAGCGTATTCAAGAGTCTTTTCGACTGCATTGTTCAGTCTCAAAGCATATTTGTTGCAGAAATCTAGGAGTGTTATTTCTTTCTTCAATTCTTCTACTGTCTTTTGAGGTAAGTGTTTAGGAAATGCTGAATTGGCTTCCACCCAAGTCAGCTGAACTTGAACCTTTTCTGCAACTTTTAATAGCCCTTGTTTGAAATCAATTAATACTATTGAAATTTCCTTCAACCTCGTCTATGCATGCTTGATCTTATATATTTCCTCTTCAAGTTTTAATTGAACTTGATGAATATTCCACCGGATTAGGCAAGCTTGATCACAGAAGGGAATGATATCAGGCTGCCTTTCATTAGCTGTCTTAAGTTGAGTTTCAAGTGTTCTATTTTGTTCCTCCATTTCTTCTACTTTGGTTTTGAGCTCTCCCGTTTGTCTGCTTGCTGCAGAATTATGAGCTTCTAATTCTGAAATCTTGTCTTCAAGATCCCTTTTCTCTCTTTCCATGGTTGTAGTTGTGTTGAGGCTTGGAAATTCGCAGGCGGAAACAGTAAGGGATTCTCCCCAATCAACGTTCCCAACTAGCCCGTTGACTGTTTGGTATAGGGAATCCGCCCGGTTTGTGGTCCAGCTACCGTAGGTCAAGTAACAAAACAAAGGCTTTTACCGGTTGCGGCCTGGCCCACCGAGTTTTTGTATTTTTACTTAATGAAATGCAAGTGCCTAACTAAATGCAGGGTGATTAGAATGCAACGAGCAGTCACAACGTGATGCGCAGGTTCTTACCTCTCGTCTTAGGCCCGCAGGAAACCAGATCACATACAAAGAGAAACAAACTCATTATCTATCTATCCCTAGGGAGCAAGGTTATCATTTAAATGAGTAATACATTTTTCACATACATTGTGAAGACTTACAGTTAGCTGATACTTCTCTCAAACGCATGCACAATTACAGATATTTAAACAACCAGATAGCCGATTGCTGTATGAAAACTTCTATTACTCACAGTGGAAAATATCCTGAAAGATACCAAAGAACATTTAAAAAGAACATAGGTTCAGGAAATTAAACATTCTTACAGTAAATGAAACACAGCTGAAAACGAAATAGTTCCTCTTCAACTTCATTCATCGAGTCACATTGATACATTCCATTTCACTCTCTCCAACAAGGTAAAATTGTCGTTTCCTTTGCAAAACGAAGTAGTTCCTCTTACAAGCAAACATTTACAAAATTTTCCAGGGGAAAAATCCCTTTCTAATCCCTACTCTCCCATATTTAAACTAAAACTACAGAGTCCCTTCGTTTTCCCCCAGATGCGTGGCCTCTCAGCTTCCCCAACGTTTCGTATTCTAATCTTTGTCTGTATGCAATCATGAGTCATCAGGTAACTGATCCATTTCTGAGGTCTGCGCGTTATTGTTTTGGATTTTGTTTTTTGCTACCATCGTGCTTCCATGATGATTCCTCTAGCTTTAGTTATATTCCTACCAGATGGTCTGTCTTTCTTCACACTAGGGTAAACTGACCGGTCTCCTCGAAAATGCCTGCATTCAATCCACGAGCAAGGTTCAAACAATAAATATTATCAATTAATGACTATTTCACAAGGAAATGGCCGGGCGCACCACCTACAGGCCTGGCAAGAAAAAATCTTATGGTCACCGGTGGGGAAACTTCAAGTCGGTAGTCGGAAGGAAGTGAGCTCGCAGGCCAAAGGGTTCTTCCAGTTGCAACATCAGGTGAGGCTTAAGTTGCAGCCAAGCAAAATGCGGGCGGGGTAGGCCATAAGTCGGACGTCGGGAGGTTCTCAGCTTCAGAGGCGAAAAGACTCAGGGAGCCGCAACGGCGGAGGAGGAGAGCTAGAGGATACGCGGAACGGACAGGAAATATTAGTTGGACATCGGTATAAAACTGAATCGGAAGCTGACTATCTAGTTCCAGCCGCAACGGCGGGCGAGTAGAAGCTTATGAGCAAGCGATTTAAACCCAACGAATCGGGCGTCGGATGAATCAGACTTCAGGCGAAAAAATGATCTAGGAGCCGCAACGACAGATGAGCTGGAATTTCACAGCTTCTGATCTATTCACAAAAGAAGCTTGATTCATAGAAAAATCAAGGATTCAAACCGTTTTAAGGATCAGGCACAGCTAGGTTCGCTCTTTCTTGGAAAGGCAACTCAAAAGAACAAAGCTTTTCCTTCTCTCCGACCGGTAAACCAGACATCCATGACTCAAACTAAAACTAAACAAGGCATAAATAACCAGCTGGCATCTATTTTCAACGTGAAAGAAGATATGTCAGAGAGGTTCAAGCTCTTAACAATAGAACCAAGCAAAAATGATGAGGAGGGGCCCAGAGTTTAAGTAAAAATAAAATTTGGGAGAAACAGTTGCGGGAGCAACAACTGGCGATTTCCTGGTGAACCTAGATCTCTGGGTGATTTCTCTTTGAGTGGCAGACTGTTCCTCAACAAATACATCCATTGAACTCTTCGAGCTGTACAGATTCCTCAATAACAGAAGTGTGTACCTTAATCATTGATGCTAGTCCAATTTGGGGGGGGGGGGTAAACCAAGGTCTTCAAGTCCGGATAACTCTGCTGAGGCCAAAAATGAGTTCATTATTAATTTTGTTTTCAGGTAGCTCACAACATTGGACACCACAGGACTGTAGCAGGTGATGAACAAAAATGTTCATTTGTTCCTCATTCCCATGCC
The DNA here is from genome assembly GCA_001517045.1 of Pseudotsuga menziesii. Classification (NCBI taxonomy): domain Eukaryota; kingdom Viridiplantae; phylum Streptophyta; class Pinopsida; order Pinales; family Pinaceae; genus Pseudotsuga; species Pseudotsuga menziesii. The sequence continues at coordinate 508,060 of LPNX011028016.1, forward strand.
ATTTTAGCATCTTTTGTGCTTTTGGACTTTTGTCTCCTTTCATACGAGTCTTCATGCGTGCCTTTCTTATTGAATTTAAATTCAGGATCCTCTATACCATAGTGCCCTTTTGTGTGAGTGATGTGCTTAAAGTTTCAGCTCACGGACATAGAGGATCATTGGCAAATTAGTACTTATGATCCAGCTTTAGCTTTGATGCATGATGTTTTCATAGAAATTCTGACTCTTATCTGCATTTTGGCATTTATTTCCTAGCATGGGATCATTTATATTTAACATCTTGTTCACCTTGCTCTTCTCCATGGGTTTTCTGTTATCGCTCCTTAGACTTTTAAATGTAAAGTGGACGGAGCCTCAACATAGTATTCTAGACTTTTTGGATCCGGTTTATCTTGCATGGATTACATAGGACTTCAATGCACACAGAGATTTTGAGAAAACTGCTAGACTGGAAGAAAATCAAACAGCAACACACAGTTTGACTGCTCAAAAATGTCTATCATTCCCAGAAATTTTGGTGTATCTCGAATAACCACGAGTTTACCCCCTTTATTGAAACCAATAAACTATAAAACTGAAAGCATGAATCAAAACAACCAAAAGCTTATTTATGTACAAGATAGAAAAAAATCAAAGACAAACTCAAGAAAAATAAGGCTTGAGAACCAAACCATTAACTGGCAGGTTCTCCTCCCATCCTTGTAAATCTTACAGCTTATAGGTAGCAGGGCCAAATTTGGCCTTGATCTGAAATAGGCCTACCCACAAATGTTGGAACTTAGTATGATTCCCTTTCTCATCATGGGGATGATCCCACTTGAGAACTAGGTCTCCTACTTCCAAGTCCTTTTTCCCGGGTTTATGTTTGTCAAACCATCTTTTTACTACCTCCTGCTGTTGTTTAAAACGTTCTCTAGCCTTGGATCTGGCCTCTTCTGCTTTCAGAAGATTGTAAATTCTTACTTGGAGAACCTCATCATCCGATCCCCTAGACTCTTGAGCTAGTATGGAAGATGGGAGCATGATGTTGGGGAGCAGGATGGCTTCCTTACCGTACACAAGGGTAAAGGGTGACACTCCTATTGCATACTTGGGGGTGACTCTATCAGCCCACAGGGCGTTGGGTAAGGCTGAGTGCCAACTTCTCTGGTTTTCTATGACAGTCTTTTTCAGGATTCTAATGAGGTTTTTATTGGAGGATTCAGCCAGGCCATTCCCTTGCGAATAGTAGTTAGCAGAATAATGTAATTTAATCCCTTTATCATGGGCAAATGCAGTCAATTTAATGGATGAAAAGTATTTATCATTATCAAAAACTAACGAAACTGGAACTCCAAACCTGGTCATGATATGATCTTGTAGGAAGATGATGACTTCATCTTCATTTATCTTGCGCAGTGGGATAGCTTCGACCCAGCGAGTGAAATAATCAGTCGCAGTAAGAATATACTTGTGCAATAGGGAAGAGTTTGGTTTTATTTCTCCAATGATGTCTATTCCCCATTGTTCGAAAGGCTCCGTGATCATTACAAGCTTTAGAGGTGCTGCTGCTCTAGGTTGTCTTCCACCACATCTTTGGCAAGTATCACATTTTCTGACGTGCGTGTGTGCATCCCTAAAGAGTGTTGGCCAGTAGTAACCGTCTCTGAGGACTTTATGGGCTGTAGTGTCCCCCGAATAATGTCCCCCAGCCGGACCATCGTGCAATTCAGACATTACTTTCTCAGCATCTTAGGAGGACTCCATCGTAGTTTTTTCTGAACAATACGCCTTCTACGATTTGATAGGAAGCTGATTTCAGATGCATAGCTCTTCTTTGTTTGGAATTCCAATGTTCTGGAAACACCCCTGACTGCAAGTAATGCACAAGGTCTCTATACCAAGACTCAGGAGCTATGAATAAAGGACAAACATCCATTACATGCAACTCGGCTTCATCTTCCCATGCTTGTTCTTCGTTGCTTTTCTTTCCAGTCATCAATTTGCATAACCCTTGACCTTTCAATATAGTGGCTGGCTTGAACTCAAGATCGTATTCTTGAAGGGCTGTTACCCAGTTGCCCCTTCTTTCTCCTAATTCTTTTTGAATGAGAAGGGATCTTACGGCTGGGTAAGGGACTATTACCTTGGTACGATTTTTTAGTATATAAGGCCTGAATTGCTTTATTGCCTTAAATACTGCGTATGCTTGCTTATCAATGGCTGGGTAGTTTAATTCAGCCCCTTGTAGCCCAGTGCTCATAAAATAAATTGGGAATTCATCACCCCCATCTTCCTTTTGCGTAAGTACGGCTGCCAATGAATCATCGGACGCAAATGTATACATAATAAAGTCCTTGTCAAAGTCTGGACTTTTCATAGAGGGCGCATGTGCAACAACAGTCTTGATTTTATTGAAAGCATTCTTTTCAGTCTCAGTCCACTTAAACTGTGTGTTTTTCTTGACCATCTGCTGTAATGGTTTAACAGTCTGGGCAAAATCAGGCACAAACCTACGCATGAAATTTATCGTTCCCATGAAGGATTGCATCCCTTTTTTATTATGGGGCATGGGGATTTGTTCAATGGCCTTAATTCTTTCTGGGTCTATAGATATACCTCTCTTTGAAACTATATGCCCTAGTAACTTGCCTTCTGTGACCGCGAATACGCACTTCTTAGGATTTAGGGAAATGCCATACTTCCGACAGCGCTCGAAAATTTGCTTTAGGTGGAACGCGTGCTCCCCTCTTTTCTTCGAAAATATTGTGATGTCATCAAGGTAGACCACCACACTTTAGCCAATCAGTCCACGGAAAGCTATGTCCATAGCGCTCTGAAATGTCGCGCCAGCATTAATCAGTCCAAAGGGCATTCTTCTATATGCAAAAGTTCCCCATTTAGTTCTGAATGTTGTCTTCAATCTATCTTCCTCGGCTACTAACACTTGGTTGTAGCCAGAGAAACCGTCTAACAATGAAAACATTTCAGAACCAGAAACCATATGTAGCAATTAATCCATGGGAGGTACCGGGTAGTTGTCTTTATCTGAGGCGCGGTTTAAGTTTCTGAAGTCCACACACAGTCTGATTTCTCCCAACTTTTTTCTGACAGGCACCAGATTTGACACCCATTCGGAATGCCTGACTTTAAAAATAATCCTAGCGTCTAGCAATTTTTTCACCTCGCTTTGAATCAGTGGATCCAACTTGGGGTGCATTTTCCTTAACGGCTGCTGATATGGCTTAATGCCTACTTTAATAGGGATGATATGCTTGATAATACTGGTGTCGTAGGTCTTCAAATTTGCGTACGTCCATGCAAAGAAATCTTTGTACTGCTTAAACAGACTGAGGAACTTGTCTCTTTCAGCTGGTGAGTAACTTTTGCCGAGGTTCACGAACTTGGAATCCGTTTCAGTCCCTAAGTTTATTAGCTCGAACTGTAGAGTTGAGCTATGTGTCTTCACATTAGCGGGTCTTCTGAATTTCTCATTCAAGTCAAACATCTTCTCTAATGTCCTGACCCCTTTGGGAATGAAATTATCATATTTCATTTCAGCCTGATGTTCCTCATCGTCGATAATGGCTCCTTTAAAGACCTCATCGTTTGTCAAGCATTCGATTATTTGCTGATCATCGTCAAATACTCGCAGGTTGGTGATCATATCAGGTACTGAAGGCCTAAAAAGTAATTCAATAGAGCATTTGTTATTAGTGGGAACCAGCCTGGCAGCTGATGTAGCTAAAATATCAGTGGCTGCATTTTTTATTCTTGGAATTGAAACAATGTTAAATGCATGAAAATATTTAAGCAGATCCCATACCTCGTTTTGGTAAGCTTTCAAGTGAGGGGAAACACAATGTATTTGATTTCTTATTTGTTTCACAACTATTTCTGAGTCCCCAAAAACTTTTAAATTACTAACCTTTAGCTCAATCGCTTTTTTGAGTCCTTGCAGCAGTGCTTCATACTCGGCCGTATTGTTAGTACACTCAAACTCTAATCTACAAGACAGGAAGTGTTTATTTTTTTGTGGATCAATAAGGACGCATCCGGCCCCTGACCCTTCTAATGCCTTCGAGCCGTCAAAATATAAAGTCCAAAAAACATTATCTACTAAAAATGAATCTACTCCTACGGCTAAATCTACTATTTTACAGTCAAGCTCATTAGCCTGAGAAAAACGAAGGAGATCAGGCTGTGTGTCAGATGTATTGCTAGCCTCTTCCGCTTGATAAATCCATGGTTCTAGTTCAAGAAAGTAGTTTCCCAATACAGATTCAACTGGTACATTCTTCTCATCCAATTGAGTGATATTGTACTTCATGTAAGGTTCTCTCAAAACCTTGATCTGATTGGGACTCCCTTTGTACGGCAACCAAAGATGTGACCAATCTGAGGCGAAATACCCATTTAATTTAGCTGACCAATCTCTACTCAGGACCAGGCCATAAACATTTGGTATATCAGCCACTACGATGTTAATAACTTGGCATACTCTATCATCGGACGCTAGGCAGATTAGGACATCTTCCATCTCACCAATTACCTCAACATCGGTCCTATCCAATTGCACCACCCTCCACGTGGTTGGCTTAGGATGCCCATTTATTTTCTTACATACTGATATGGGAATGACATTAATTGACACCCCTGAGTCTAATAGACAATTGTGCACGTTATGATTAAAAACTTCAAATGTCAGGAGGAAAGGTGGGTGTTTATTTTTGGACTTACCTCCAGTGCTAGCTTCTCCAATTTCTTCTTCATCCCGAGGTTGATTTTCAGTGGGCATCTTCTCTTCAGATGTTTCAAGTGCTTTCAACAACTTTTCTTTCTGTTGAGGTACTTTGCACATTTCAAACAGTGGGACGTTTGCCTTTATCTTCTTCAAATATTCAACAATGTCATATTCAATTTGTGGTCTAGTGGGCTGAGATTTATCAGCACTCTCATTCTCTTCATTTGGCTTAGGAAACGTTCTGTTCTGTTTAGGGTCTTGGCTGGTAATAGTGAATTCCGGTATCTGATCACCCAAGGATTTGTCTTGAAACTTCTTCCTGACATTTCTTTGCAGCCTTCTGATTTTTGGGAGTAAAAGACTGTTATCGCTAACCATCCCTTTACTTCTAGTTGTCACGTTAGCTTCCCTGACATCCTTACGTCCCTGAGTATTTTCCTCTTCTGCGTCGAGTACAGAAACAGAACTCCATAATTCCATAGTCTCTTCTTCTTGCTCTTTTGTAGAAGTGGAAGCAGCATTTTCTTTCCTTTCATCATCATCTTCTTCTATTAATCTTGAATCCAACATCTGATTCATGACCAATGTCATTGAATTTATCCATTGCGGACAGTTCCTTTCGGAATGAGGTTGTTGATGAAAGGTGCAGAAATTTTCCATCCCTATGTCTGTTGGATTCATGGATGCATTCTTTTGAGGAGGAGGTTGGGACTGATTGCTGTCCTCCCTTTTCTTATAATATGGCCTGTAGAACTTTTGTGCTTCTTTTTCTTTCTCTAAGTCTATGATCTTGTTAGACAGCTTTTGCACCATTTTGGCCATACCTTCATAGTCTGGTGCTTTCTCCTCTTTGGGCTTAGTAAACAGCAAGGTTTTCCTTTTCTCCCCTGACTGTTCAGGATAATCTTCAACGCTCTCCCTTTCATCCTCCACCACCTCTGCCTCTTCATAAGTCTCGGTCAAAGTAGGCTTGGCCCTACCTTTTGCAAACATGGCCAAGTCAGGGCCCAAGGCTGATGTATAATACTCAATTAGGACCTTGTCTGAAGGTTTGTCTGCATCGAAGAAATTTTTAAGATAGGCTGTAAACCTTTGTGTAAAACTGTGCACTTTTTCCTTCTTTTCTTTCTTTAAAGCACATAATCCTTTCATAAGGGCAGCGTGAGTCTTTTGGACTGCATACTTACTTCTAAACATTCTTTCGAAGGTATCCTAGTCTGGGATAGAGTTGGCGGGTAATCCAAAGTACCAAGAGGCTGCAGCTCCTTTGAGGGTATGTGGGAAAAGTCTACAAACCACATCTTCATGCTCCCCCACCCTTAGTCCTTCTATAGCCAAATAAAAACTCTGCAAATGGTCATCTACTAATATCTTGTCATTGGGATCAAATTTAGGCAATAACTTTTCGAAGGCTTGAGGTAGGTCATGCAAAGGCGGGGTCAGATTCAGAGGTGATCTGGATTTCCATGCAAGTGGTGGGTTTGGAGGATTAGGTGGCTGGTTGGCGTTAACTCCTGCCATAAGTTGAGGTGGAGAGTGCGGAGGTGAAACAACTGGGGTGTGAATCGGGGAAATGTAAGGGGTCTCTGGGCCCTCTTGATTCAAAGGTAGTTCAACTTCTTGTAAGGCAGTCTCTACAAGCCCTTCCCAGTCTCCAACCAACACTGAATCCTCTATTATAGGACGGTCTTTCTTCTTGTACTCTCTTCTAGGCAACTCGTGGATGATTGGAAATCCTCGAATCTTCTTTACATATGCCCTGGTGTGTCTTCTTAGATCATTAACAATCTCATTGCGAACAGGATATAGATATTCTCTTTTTTCTTCTTCCAGAATTGAATTGCATGGTACACTACTTTCAGAACTGTAACCAGTGGAATAATCTCGGGAAAACGGGTTTCCTCGGCCAGCCATGCACTGGCGGCCCTCCTTCTAGCACCAAAACTGTTGATGCCTGGAAATTCGCAGGTGGAAATAGTAAGGGATTCTCCCCAATCAACGTTCCCAAATAGCCCGTTGACTGTTTGGTATAGGGAATCCGTCTGGTTTGCGGTCCAGCTACCGTAGGTCAAGTAACAAAACAAAGGCTTTTACCGGTTGCGGCCCGACCCACCAAGTTTTTGTATTTTGACTTAAGAAATGAAATGCAAGTGCCTAACTAAATTCAGGGTGATTAGAATGCAAGGGGCAGTCACAACGTGATGCGCATGTTCTTACCTCTCATCTTAGGCCCGCAGGCAACCAGATCACATACAAAGAGAAACAAACTCATTATCTATCTATCCCTAGGGAGCAAGGTTATCATTTAAATGAGTAATACATTTTGCACATACATTGTGAAGACTTACAGTTAGCAGATACTTCTCTCAAACGCATGCACAATTACAGATATTTAAACAACCAGATAGCCGATTGCTGTATGAAAACTTCTATTACTCACAGTGGAAAATATCCTAAAAGATACCAAAGAAAATTTAACAAGAACATAGGTTCAGGAAATTAAACATTCTTACAGTAAATGAAACACAACTGAAAACAAAATAGTTCCTCTTCAACTTCATTCATCGAGTCACATTGATACATTCCATTTCACTCTCTCCAACAAGGTAAAATTGTCGTTTCCTTTGCAAAACGAAGTAATTCCTCTTACAAGCAAACATTTACAAAATTTTCCAGGGGAAAAAGCCCTTTCTAATCCCTACTCTCCCATATTTAAACTACAACTACAGAGTCCCTTCGTTTTCCCCCAGATGCGTGGCCTCTCAGCTTCCCCAACGTTTCGTATTCTAATCTTTGTCTGTATGCAATCATGAGTCATCAGGTAACTGATCTGTTTCTGAGGTTTGCGCGTTATTGTTCTGGATTTTGTTTTCTGCTGCCATCGTGCTTCCATGACGATTCCTCTAGCTTCAGTTATATTCCTTCCAGATGGTCTGTCTTTCTTCACACTAGGGTAAACTGACCGGTCTCCTCGAAAATGCCTGCATTCAATCCACGAGCAAGGTTCAAACAGTAAATATTATCAATTAATGACTATTTCACAAGGAAATGGCCGGGTGCACCACCTACAGGCCTGGCAAGAAAAAATATTATGGTCACCGGCGGGGAAACTTCAAGTCGGCAGTCGGAAGGAAGTGAGCTCGCAGGCCAGAGGGTTCTACCAGCTGCAACATCGGGTGAGGCTTAAGTCGCAGCCAAGCGAAACGCAGGCGAGGTAGGCCATAAGTCGGATGTCGGGAGGTTCTCAGCTTCGGAGGCCAGAAGACTCAAGGAGCCGCAACGGCGGAGGAGGAGAGCTAGAGGATACGCGAAACGGACGGGAAAGCTTAGTCGGACATCGGTATAAAACTGAATCGGAAGCTGACTATCTAGTCCCGGCCGCAATGGCGGGCGAGTAGAAGCTTATGAGAAAGCGATTTAAACCCAACGAATTGGGCGTCGGATGAACCAGACTTCGGGCGAAAAAATGATCTAGGAGCCGCAACGGCGGATGAGCTGGAATTTTGCAGCTTTCGATCTAACCACAAAAGAAGCCTGATTCATAGAAAAATAAAGGATTCAAACCGTTTTAAGGATCAAGCACAGCTAGGTTCGCTCTTTCTTCGAAAGGCAACTCAAAAGAACAAAGCTTTTCCTTCTCTCTGACTGGTAAACCAGACATCCATGATTCAAACTAAAACTGAACGAGGCATAAATAACCAGCTGGCATCTATTTTCAACGTGAAAGAAGATATGCCAGAGAGGTTCAAGCTCTTAACAATCGAACCAAGCAAAAATGTTGAGGAGGGGCCCAGAGTTTAAGTAAAAATAAAATCAGGGAGAAACAGTTGCGGGAGCAACAAGTCGAAAGCTCCAATGCTTTCTTTTCTAACTCTAAAGCTTGATATGACTTTTGGATCCTTTCAAATTCTGAAAGAGTTTCCTCATGTTTTCTCTTTAATTCTCATCCTTATCCCTTTTCTTTTACCAGAGTGCCCTTCATATTAAGCATTCTTTCCTTATAATGTTCAACATCTCTTACCAACTTGTTAACATTATCCGCATGTGCTTGCATTGCTGGTATTCTTACAGATGCTAGGAATTGAGGATCTTCATTCGTGGTTTGCATGGTAGTATTCTTAGTTACCGTGACCACATCGGGTTGATCACCTATTTTTAATCTCTTTTTCGATATTCTCACAATGGTTTTATTGTTCTTGTCAAAGAATATCGTGTCTAGGTTAGCCACTGCATGCTTCTTAGATGGAGTGAACAATATCAATCCAAGCTTTGCAAGAGGAATGTGGCCGCCTGTTATTGTGTCACTTGATGGGGCAGGAGGATCTATTGGATTATCTTAGGTTGTTTCCTGATCCAAACTCTCTCTGTCCTTGTCTTCTAGTTCCTTGTTTCTTAACTCTTCATCTGCTTGCTCAACTTCTTTTTGCAATCTTTCTTTTGATTCCCTTTGTAGCTTTTCTTCCTCTTCTTTTTGAAGTCATTATTCTTCTGCTTTCTGTCATGATTTCTCTTCTTCTACCTTTTTCATTTGAGCATCTTCGACTAATTGTTTCTTTCTCAGCTTCTTCCACAAGCTTTCGGGCATCTTCTTCTTGTTTCTTAGTAGCTTCTTCCTGTTGGTTCTGTTGTTCTGTGGTGCTGCTACTACCTTTGCCTCCTGTAGTGCTGATCTTGTTTTTGAACCGCTTACTCAAGGCAGTCATATTGTAGGAATTTCTATATGTCTCCTCATCTTTTTCAAAATGATGGGAGTATTCAAAATGTACTCCTACAAAGACACAATGTTTTGCAACCTTTCCATAGGCGTCATTCCTGTGGAAACACTTTTCCCCGAAGTGGAAACCTTCTAGATCCTTTACAAATCCTGGTGCACTTTTTACCTTTGTGAATTTATAGCTTCAATGTAGAATGGTAGTGGTGGGAAGACTGCTTTATTCATTTCAAATAAGAAATTTCCAAACCCATCTATAAACAATTGTCTCACTACCTCCTTATGGACTACATAGTGAGTGGTGTATCTTGGCAACAATGATGGAGCTCGAGATCCTACATACATCCTTAGATAGGTGCCCTCCTTGGAGAAATAATAGTCCCTGTATGCACATATGACCTCCATGGATCCTTCTAACAAACAATCGGGTTCCTTGACAAAGATAAGCTCAGTTAGAGGCATCAGATAATCCTAACATATCAGCTTGTAGTAACTTGATTATTTGCGAGCCCATAGAATTTGATATGCGACATATACAGGAGTCTGGGTGTGAACCCAATCACAATTCAGCTTTGGGAATTTGTGTAGGCATAAGATACAATAAATCAAATAAGAACCCATGTAAAAGTTTGACTTTCTTTGAGTTAGGCCTCCTTGTGCAGCAGCTATACATGACGACGAGTTGTTTGCTACAATATCTTCCCAATTAAAAATGGTGCCCTACATGGCCACATGGTATATCAATGGGATCCAACTCATCTTGTAGAATTTCCCATTTTCCCGGCCAAAGATTCTATTTAGCATCAGGGCTATGATCCTAGAGGGGGTGCGTAAACTAGTAGTCTCATACTTGCCAGTGGCTTTCTGGTGTAGTTTCTTTCCTACTACCATCATCCACTTAGCACATTCAAAGACATCTGAGTTCATATTTTCACCCATTCATCCATCATCATAGTTTGTGGAGTGGGTAGTTTGCAAGCCTTGGTTATATATGTAGGGGTGAAGGAATAAAATGCTTGTCCTTCAGCATTGGAAATGATCATGGTGGATGAATTTGCTCAAGGTATGGTCCATTCGATTACCTTAGCACAGGGGAAGAGTTCGGGACATGTGGATTTCTTTGTGATACCTGATTTTCTTATGTTTACATATAAAAGTATATCTTCTAGGCCTGCATCTGATACATTCTGGTTCTTGATCATAAGTATTTTACTTCACTGAAACTCCTGTTCAGCCCCCGTGACAGCTTTCGTGTCTTCGTAAATGATCTCCATTCTGGGAAAAACCTCCAAGTTCTGAGTTCTCCTTGGTGACCTTAGCCTTCTTCTTTCCACCCTTCTTTGGCATGTTGTGATGTGAGGACTAAAGTTGTAACATGATCACATCAAGATATGTCTTAGTGATAATGTGATCGAAATAACATGCATTTATATCAATAGTAAATACTGAATTGAGAATATAATGTTAAGATTGCAAGATACCAATGAAAAACTTAGATAACAAATCATGGTTTCTTTCAAACAAGTAGAATTGCAGTTAATGTTTATTATGATGGAGGATAAGAAAGATGTATTTAATAGTTCATCCTTGGACACTCAAAAGTGTCTCTGTGATGTAGAGAAATCTCTTTCAAAAATTCTCCAGTCATTTTCACTTACAACCAGGGTATATAATAGGTTAAAACTTGAATGAAACTTATCAGTATAGGTGTAGGTGTCTCTTTGGGAGAGAGATATTTGGTTCTTTTAAACATTAATCCTAACCATCTGCAAACTTTATGATCTCTATTCATTAGGATTTAACACACTAAAACAATGAGACATCTTTTCACGGATTTTCTTCAATGGTGAGAAAACAATCAGAAAAACGTGGCAAAGGATTTTTACTTCGAAGCCCGGGCATCTTGGGGAAACTTGCAACCCTATTTTGACCTAAAAATCCCACAAAAGCTTCTTGATCCATAGTGTCATTCCTAAAGGAAAAAAGGATGCAGTCGAATACCATATGAAAGGAAACCCTAGGCCAAAACTTTGAGATGTGACGGTACCTAAAGTGCGAATCCACTGACTGTTCCCCTATCACCGCATATAAAAATAAACCAGATAAGGCATAGTCAGTGAAACACTCGTGCTGCTTCAACTTCATCAGCAAAACCCTAGAGATTTGATAGACCCATATGTACAGCTTGAAAGACCAAATCAAATGTAGCAGCGAAGGCGAGTACAAAACTTAACACGACCGAGTGAGTAGGCTAGGAAAAGCTCAGTGATGCCAAGGGTTCTATCACAAGTAGACTAGGGATACCTCTGGCGGTTGGTCGATCAAAATAGAACCCTATGGGTTGGGGGTTGGATTTTAAAACCACGACCGTAGATGGTGAAAATGATAAACCTAACAACATAACCCTAAATCCCCACTCCATTGTTCTTTGAAGCCATTTTTAACACAACATAGCACGAAGATAAGGTTTTAGGCCTACCTGGCGAACACTGGCGAGGGTACGATGCTTAGCACAACAATCCATGGGCTCTAAGTGGTGAAAGTTGACTAGATGTGTCCAAAATAGAGTGAGTCATAATAGTCCATAAAAACCTCACCGTGCTTATATAAACAAAAGTTGAACTAGAAATAAATGCAGTCGTTGGGGAAATAAACATCGCGCTAGTGAAAACGGTGTTTTGGTGCCTACAACTTAAACCCCATCGGAAACATTTAATGAGTCGGCATGAAAAAATAAGTTATCTATGATAGTGTTGGTTGGACATACAAAATCCTGTTGACACCATCAGCAGACACTTGTCAAATCCTGCTGAAAAAGAACGTCGAAAAACTCCCAAAATAGTTTCAATAGGTAGTGAAAACTAAGTTTTGTCAAGCATGTCGGCTGCAAAACATGAGTTCTTTTGACATTGTTGCTAAAAATCACTGGGAACTTTTGAAAAATGTATGTTGGAAAAACCCATAAAAATATTTTGAAGAAAAATTTTCGGCAAGGAGAGTTAAGTTTCGCCGAACCTGTCTGCTGTGAAGGATGAGTTTCGCCGACACCATCGGTAAAAATCGACGAAAACTTCCAATCCACTTAAGAAAATCCTCCGATAAATCGCGTCGGTGAGCAAACGTAAGTTTTTCCAATAGCGTCGACTCAAAAACATGAGTTTCACTGATGTTGTCAGCGGAGACTCACAAAAAAATTCCGACAAAGACTTAGGTTTTGGGCAAAAATCAGCTAGAATCCATCAGATGGAAAGATTGAGTTCTTTCGACATGTCGGCTCAAATCGATGATTTATTTCGACACATCAAAAGGAAAAGCTGAGTTTTAACTTAGTGAATTTTTTTTCTTTTTCTGACTTGTTCAAATAAAATCTAAGTGATGGAACTAAAAATCAAGGAGTAGTACAAGTATAAGAAAGGCTAAAAACTTAAAATTCTAAGGAGGGGCCGAAAAAATGTAAATTTTTTAATGAGATGGTTGCAGCAGCAACAATACCTAAGGATATACTTTGCGGCAATTAGGTGAACATGTCTTGGATCTGTCAAGAACTGGCTCAATGTGTTCACAACAAAACATATGTTAGGTCTCTTGTTCGTCAGGTAAATCAATGATCCAATCATCTGACGATATACTATGGCCTCAACTGACTCTGATGAAGCATCACAAAGTAGCTTCAAGTTTGATGCCATGGGTGTGGCTATTTCATTGTAATCCATCATCCCAAATCTCTTTAGGATCTCTATTATACAACTCCCTAGACCAAGGAAGACCCCATTTGTACTCTGCCACACCTCCATACCTAGAAAATAATGCATCATGCCCAATTCCTTCATCTCGAACTCGGCAACAAGCTTCCTCTTTTCATCTCTAATGAGTTTCTCTTTGCCTATTAGTAATAGGTCAACGACATATAGCAGGAGCATCATTGGTTTTCCACCTTCAACCTTGAAGCAAAGGTTGGAATTTTCTTTACTCTCAGTAATACCTAGGGCCATCATTAAGTTGTTCATCCTGTTGTACGATGCCAAACCTGAGGATATTTTGTAGTCACTCCCTCTGAAGTGGAGTATCATTCTCCCTCTACCTTTCATGCTCTATGTATTGAAACATTCTTTACTGGAGTGATAAGTAGATTTCTCTGCTACTGATCTTCTATGTATCCATCTAGTGTCATTGGATACCAAGATCCTTTATCTTGATTTTTGTTGAAAACTTCTTCTCGCACCCATCTGTGAGCTTGTCATCCTCTATAGGATTTGATCTTCAACCTAGTAGCAAAGGTTAAGATATTCATCACCCTAGGTGATTTTCAAGTTCCTCATGTAATTGTATGTGTTGTACAAGGCCTTATTTAATTTGCACACATGAGTCTGTATGTCATGTGTCTCAATTCCCAGTGGCTGCTCTACGTACACTTCCTCCTTGAATACACCATTCAAGAATGTTGTCTTGATGTCATCTGGTGTATCTCCCATCACACACTTGCATATATGGATCTAATGAAGTTTACATCGCAACTGGTGCAAATGTCTCCTCGTAGTCTATGCCTTCTTTTTGTGAGAAGCCTTGTGCTATAAATCTTGCCTTGTATCTCACGATGCTTCCATCTACTGCATGCTAGATTTTGTAGATGCATATGGATGACACTACGGAATTACCTTTAGGTCTCAACACGACGTCCTAGACATCATTCCTCTTGATCAAGTGGTACTCTTGATCACAGTATGCTTCCCTTTCTTCTTGGATACTTCTTCATAGCTGGAAGGATTTGCATCAATGATGTCGCTTAATAGTGTTACGTAACTAAAGTGTGTATGAGGCCTCTTTATTTCTTTGGAAGTCTCATCATACTATTCTTCATCTTGGATGATTTCTCATGCCGAAGGTGGTGTTCATCTCTTGAGGTGGATATACTGTTCTCTTTAGATTCTTTTGAATCTCTTTCTTTTGGCACAATGTCTTTGACCCAGGAATCTTCAAGTTCCTCTTCTGAACTGTCATTACTTGTTCTTTGGAATGATCTACAAGTCAAGTTCAGTTTCATGATTAGAAATGTCTCATAATTTCCAAAACATATTAATACTGACAAATATAGGTCACATAGTCATGCAACTATTTTAGCCAATGCTATGACATTCATTCATATACCGTACACACACAACAACTTCTAGATTCCTTCCACCCCAATGTTATTAAGAGTGTGTACTACTCCTAATATGGGAGCAAATAGGTTTCAATCTAGATGAGTAGCAATGGAATATTGTACACCATCATTGACTTCTTACCCATCATGTGCAATCCAGTAGTATAAATGCAAATATTCAAACATGCATAACACATGAACTGAATATAAAAAAATGCACAACAAAACAATATCATGAAATGGCAATTGAATACTTATCTTTATTTAATTGGTGGGTAGACTCCTTCTTGAGCCTTCAATTTCATCATCTTCTTCATTCACAATTGCATCATTTCTTATCCAAATGCTAAGATGGATAAGAGGTTCTTCAAGAGTTGAGTCCTTCATATTCCTCATCACTTGAGGGATCTTCTTTGAATCGTGAGAGCTTGATCTTCAGTTGTTCCCATATTATCTTCTCTTATTATGAGTTGAGCTTCTTCTTATGTGCACTCTTCCCAGAGTCTACCGAAGGTAATCAAATTCCTTCTAGCACATATTCCTCGAATGAATGACTCCCATGATCTTGGGAGGTCATTCAAGGTGGTCATAACAATCTCTTATTCTTCTTTGATTGCTTCATCATAGCATTGAACACTTGCTTTTTGTGTCTTCAAGGATGACACATGAGGGATGAGATGATCTTTAATGGAATCTGCAATGATTCTCTTGGCTCTATCCTTAGCCTCATCTCCCTCTAGCTCTTAGAACTTCCTTACCAAAATACTTATTCAAGTCATTTTCTTCAAGGATCACAGAGGTCCTATAATTCCATACTTGAAAGTTGTGAGCTTCACCAAGCTTGTCATCAAGCTAGGTGTGATTAGTCATTTTGAAATGAGAACCTCAAATGTAAATATAAAAAAAATCGATCTTACCCATTTGAAGTGTTCGACCTAGTTTTGAAGCTGGATGATCTAGGGTTTGTTAGAGAAACCCTAATTTTTCAAATTGGAATTTCAAACTTCTGATTAGACATAAATACTTTCCTCTTCAAGGCGAGCTGTCCAATGTACTTTTTTTTTTTCTGAAAACAGTGGTGGGAATCTCTGGAAATAGTAAGCCCCAGTTTTCCAATTTCTTCTACGAAAATGTCTGAAATTGATTCTACTGTATCTCCTAAGTTTCAAATTCTTATAGTTTGAAACTTATCAATGAGATATCCTGATATTTTGTCTTTCCAAACCCACAGGTTATAGTAGAAATGGATTCTCCAAGTGGGACTTATTCTGATTTTCCCAAGGTGACTGTTTTGGGGACTGTTCAACATAACGAACTTGTACGTACTACCACGTGTCACTATTTCAGATTCTGGGTCTGAAAAGTGTAATAAAAAAACTATAGTCCATGGCCTACCTGCAACATCTCGATAAATTTCATTTGAGCCTTCCTAGCCCGAGATATAAAAAATCTCCCTAGGTCACCTGTTTATGACTGAATTTTGGAGGAGGCTCGAACCCTAATTTGGAGGAACCATATCTCCTAAAGTATAGCGAATATGAACCTAAAACTTTTACAAAAGGTAAAAAAAGAATTTATCTTCATTCTGTAAAAGTTTCAACTTTTGATCCTTCTCCAATATCTCGTTATAGATAAAGTTCTAGAATGACTAAATTCAATCTTCTAGGGGTTTCAGGCATGGAATCCTAATTTCCATTAGCTTCCATTGTAGCTGTATTTCGACTACACAGTGAAACTTCTCTGATTCAGAAACTACTACCACCAACAGATGTGCCATAGTGAGGAGAACACCTTCAACTAGGAAGTCCTACTGAGTTACTTCTCACTAGGAAGTCCTAGTGAGGAGAACACCTTCAACTAGGAAGTCCTAGTGAGTTATCCTAGCCCTATTTTCTTGATGATCTGTGGAGAGAACACCTTCAACTAGGAAGTCCTAGTTCTCGTAGCTACATAGTGCCTTCTTTTAGAGAGGCTTTGATACGATGTTAACTTTTCTTAAGATCTGATTTGATTATCTAGGATCCTTATCTAAAGGAATAACAAGTACAAAAAAATGCATAATATATAAAAGATACACAAGACATAAATATTTTCATCGGGGAAACCATAAAGGAGAAAACCCTGCAAACTTCTTCAGAATAGTAAGATGATCAAAAGCAGTAATAATAAATGTTCAGCGTCGACTATATTTCTCTCCTCCTTTGACTGTCTCTCTCTCTCATGCACCATAGAGAGTGTGTGATGTGTGTATAAATGAGGTAGAGCACCTCCCTATTATACCCTTTCAAGTCACTGACCAAATATAAAACTTGAGCCTTATACATGTCATCTCACATCGGGCCCACTTCTCCTAAAGAGACCACAATTACATTTTACATGATGTTAAACTGGGGACTATTGCCCTGACTTGTAACGAAGGTTGTACCTTAGGGTCTAGAAAAAATTTAGACATCATGTAAAGGGGTAACGCACATCCCCAATGGGGGTAAAATAACATACAATGATAATATACATCAAAATATCTTCTGAAGTTATAAATACATCAACAGGTCCACATGCACCCAATGTCCATCCATGATGTATCCTAGGTACTAAATTCTCTCCATGTTAAATGAGCATTTCTCTAAATTGGCATATAACTTGCATTGTCTCAAGGGGCTTAAGACCTGATGAATGTGGTGAAAATGTTCTACCAAAGTTTTGCTAAAGATGAGGATTTGCTCTAGATACACGACCACAGAGGAGTTTGTAAACAAAAACAATATATCGTCCATCATCGTCATGAATGTTGTTGGAGCATTAGTCAATCCAAAAGACATGACCAACCACTCAAAAGTCCTCATTTAGACTTAAAAGTTATCTTCCATGCACCAGTTTTGCTTGATTGAGACTTGGTTGTATCCTAACTAAAGATCAATCTTACGGAAGAACTTGGAAACCCTAATCCGATCAAGAGGATCATAAATATAAGAAATTGGGTATCAATTCTTAACAGTGATATTGTTAAGGGATCTGTAACCAACACAAAGTCTCCATGTACCATCCTTTTTAAGTACCAACACAATCAGGCTCCCATTTGTGATTGGAAGATCCAGTCCCATTCCTTCGACTCCTATGATCATTTGGTTGGATATTTGTAGTTGTGATGGTGGCATTGGCTTCTGCATCAATGCTCTGCTTTCCTCTGTCCTTATCTGCATTAGGGTCCAATCCAGAGTTCGAATCTAAGGATTTCATCTCAGCCAAATGTTATTGCTTTGATTAACATTCATCAGTGTTGTGTCAGGAGCTTTTGTGTAACTCACACCACTTTCCAATGTCCTTCTTCAACTTCATGTGTGGTTTGGACTGGTTGTTGTGAGTTTGGATATCCCTGCTTTCTCCTTTATTTTGTGAGTTAGGGCCACCTTTATCAGGCTTTTGAAGTGATTGATTTGCAAATCCAAACTCGCGCTTATTCTTCTGATTGAATTTTTGCTCAATTTTGAAAACAAATCGATAAGCGATTCCCAGTGAGGAAATTTCCAGGAAACTCATCTATGTTTGGATGTATTTATGTAGGACATTGCAGTACTTTAGGACCAAGTTCCATTAAGAGTCTTTGATACCTAGCTTTGATTGTAAGGTATGGAATATATTGGTAAACTCTAGCATCGTTTGGTCTCTTTCTTGCCACAAAGTTGTCCATCTCATTTATTCGTCATCATAGTTTCCGATCGAGTAGAAATCCTCCTTAAGGGCATGGACAAAGGTTTCCCAAGTGGGTTTTGTACCAGATGTTGCAAACTCATCTCCAACATGATTGTCGTAGTAACTGTCCCATTGAAGCCATGATCCCATATTTACCTATTAAACTTAGTTTGCAGGTTGTTATATCATATGTTATATTTAAATTTTGAGATATGTTTTAAGTTTACTTTTAATGAAGAATTACTACTACTTTAATAGTTTGAATAGGTAGATGTCTACTTTCATATTTCAGTGACTCTCAATTTTTTCATTAAATATTTTTTCCATGCCAAATCATATGGGTATTCATTTTTGTACTCAAATATTGCTAATATGCTTGAAACTATTAGGACCTAACTACTTGGATTTTTTTCCTAAATAAACTCACCCAAGATACACTCCAAAGATGTAAAACTCTTATCTATTGAAAAATTTAGGGGGGGAATTTAGTAGATGGGATAATTTTTTAGGTTTTTTTCCAAGATTTGTAAATTTCCTTCTTTTTTTTTCTAAAATTATTGCGCGAAGTTCCTAAGCATAATATTTTTTACTCTAAACATCATAAAATTTGTCCAAAAACTACATAAAATCCTTATAAATATGAACCTTTTTAAAACAATATTATCGGAGTCCCAACTATATCTTAATTGGATGTTTTGAGCGATAGGTATGGTTTTCAAGGTTTTAGACATGATCAACAATGGAATCAATTGAACCTTAGGCCCTACATGAGGGTTGTAAGCATCTAAGGATATTCAAAATTATTTAAACAACTACACATGAGATCTTAGTGGTATTATAGTCAATTCCCATAAATAGTAATGATTTTATGGGGGCCCTTTCATGAACCATGATGCTTACTTGGAACCATTAGCACCTAATTTCTTGGATCCTACTCATAAACACACTCACTAGAATCATCTGAGTTATTTCCATATGCCAATCATAAATACAATTAAATTTCCTTCATTGCGTTTTAGGATGAAACATGTGCCTTAGAGGAATATGTGTTACAACCTATCATGTCAAAAGCCTTTGCTATATCATAATTGGATGTTTTGAGCATTGAGCATGGTTTTGGAGGCTATAAATTACATGGTCATAAGGAAACAATTTCCTTAATCCCTACAAGAGGCTTGTAAATATATGATAATAGTAAGAATTATTCAAGACACCATCCATGACCTCTTAAGAATTTTCTAGTTAGTGCCTAGAAATAAAATTTACACTATGGGGTTCCTTGCATGGACCATGATCCTTAGTTGGAATTGTTAGGATCTAAGTCCTTGAATCTTGCTCTTAAATGTACATTCACCCATGGTACATTGGAATCTTAAACACACTCACCAAGGTACATTGGAATCTTAAACACACTCACCCAAGGTACATTGGAATTGCATGAGTTATTCTCATATACCACTCATAAGTACAAATAATTTTCCCTGAATAGGGACTTTGTTGGTTTTCCATATACCATTATTCATAGAAATCTCTTGCTCAATAAGGCCTAGTAGATAGTAATTTGCACGATGTAAGCATGACATTGAAATATTTTGGAAGCGAGTTGGAGGATGCTATGATTCTTTAGAACCTCATGCATGAGCCATGAATACTAGAGGAACATCTTAGCACCCATATCTCTAGGATTTTGGTCCACGACTATAGTATAGACTATAAATTCCATTAAACCATCATAGATTTATCTTAAACCTAGAGAGAGATCCAATTTTTAGTGAGGAAAAAAATTATACTTCAAGATATTTGATCCCTCTTAGTTCTTGATATATCTAGGTTTAAAATCAAATCAATATAATATATATTTTTTTTTGTTTAAGCCTCATTTGGGTTTTTGCAAGAGAGGAGCCAAGTGCTCTAAATCCAAGTATGGGGGAGATGTTGTCAACCAAGTATGGGGCAGATGTCATAATGTAAGGTAACATAACATTACATTAGCAAAAATAAATAGTATTTTCAAAATTTTATGTCAAATAAAATAAAAAATTGAAAATAATTTTAAAAATCTACGAGCGCCTCATAAAATAAAAAACTATGAAAAGTAATTAAGAAAATCTACGTGCCTCTATAAAATTAAAAAATAAACATTAATCTATCTAACAATGGAGGAATTAAATTTCTTAAGTTTAAAATTAAAAAATACATCTCGAGAAATTGGATCCCTTTCTATACTTGATGGATACAAGTTTGAGAACAACATGTTATATAACATTACACAACTTATGGATTACAAAATATCCCACACTGAATTATAAGCATCTCGTTAGTCTAGTAGTAATAACATTTTTTTGTGAATACATGCACTCAAATTATGGAGAATTGAGTTTAAAATTGTAGACAAAAAAAGCTAGATCGTTGACATCGAATTTTCCGCCCCAAACTATTTCTAAGCATCTATCAACGTTGACAATGAAACAGGCTCTGTATTACCAATGGCACTCCTAGTCATCGGTCTCTATTGATACGCACTCATTCAACACAGAAATTTGAAGCATTTATCATGTGCAGTGCACCCATTTATTCCTTTAAATATAATTTAAGTTGGTATTCGGGTACCACAATATTCCATTTAGATTTACAAGTTGGAATCAAGTCACACATTTGTCATCATTAATAACATAAACTATAAACAAAAATATAACTTTCTCATATAGGTAGGTTCATAAATCCACAAGTATAATTCTCTCAGTGGAGTTGAGTTCAACGAATAATAAGCAAATAAATATAAAACAGGTCATAATGTAGTTTAGATATCGAAGTCACAAAATGGTGCATTACATACAACCATCCTTTGAGAAACTTCTTCCTAAAGTTACAGTTAAAAAGTGTGGAATAATCACAATGCACGGTCTCTATGTCCTCCCAAGTAGTAGGCCATGGGCTATACTTGTATTTATGGATCTTAAATTGGTCCACAATGCAATGCCTAACTTATCAGACCCTACAGTCGAATATGAGTAATGGTTCGATCATCATGGTTCTCTCATTCAAAATCGGTGAGTCCTTCCAATTTAGTTCATGAGATTCATTAGTTATACAATGTTGTAATAATGATGCATGAAAAACATCACAAGTTTTATGCAAATGGGGTAGTAGTGCAAGGCAATATGTAATTGTCCAATTATTTCTATAATTTTAAATGTCCCTATTAATCAAGGTGACAATCTTGACACATTTCCAATGTAAGTAGTACTCTTATTATGACTAATATGAATAAAACCCCCATCTCCAACATTACAACTTAGGTCAGTTCTATATGCATTGACATGACCCTTATGCCCTCCATGTGCTTCCTTTAATCACTTTCTAATCTAAACTACGTGCTCTTCTATCTCCTAAACTAGTTATGTTCCTATGATTACTTGGTCTTCTAACCTATCCCAACTCAATAATGTCCTACATGGCCTTTTATATAGTTCTTAATAAGGTGGCACTCCAATTGAGTTGTAGTAATTCTTATTGGAAGCAAACTTCACCAAAGGTAATTATTTTTCTCAATGGGTCTATTGATCCATAAAATAAGTCCTAAGAATGTCTTTCATTACCTTGTTAACTCTTTCTACCCGCCCATCCATTTCAAGGTGATAAGTTCTGCTCAAGCTCAACCGAGTCCACAATGTTGATTGAAAACTTGTCCAAAACTTAGATGTAAACATGCCCCTTGTATGAGAATGAAAGGAGGTCTCGATCTTGGATCTTGAAATTGAGCAAGTGCCCTCGAGACTAGGATCAATACCATAATTTGAGCCTTCTAATACCTCGGTATTTAAATAATGATAATCCCTACCCCATGAGAAACAAATTTGCAAAGAATCTACATTGCCTTCTATACCATCCATAGCTAAAATTGCACCACCAAATAAAGGAGGAGGATAGGGGATAGATATTAGGGATAATTTGACTTACCAGTCTCCAAAAGAACTTCAGAGGCCATATTATCTTGAGAACCAAAAAACTATAGACTTAGAATATTGTTCCTTCAACATCCTATGGAGGAATATACCTTCGAGTAGCCCTGAGAATCTCTTGCACTTGTACATTGAGTGCTCCCAAGTCCATTAATAGGGAACCCAAGCCACCAATAGAAATGATAAACTTAACCATCTTCGATTCTAAAGGAAGGACATGACTTCCTTCTATTGATATATATATATTGTTGTTGAACCAAATTGGGGAGTAACCTAATGTGTATGTGATGTAATAATGTGGGCTCAAAGTGTGGCAGTTGAAGGTCGAGTAAGTGTGGAATAAAAACCAATCTTCACTGTCTCGGGAAGTTCTTGAATCTTAAAATCTTAATGTGACAACTGTTGGCCTAGCCTTGGGAAGGATTTGGGAGTGTCACCCCACCCCCCCTTTTATGTCTCAAGACTTGTTTTATAATTTTTTTTTTTTGTATTCCTCAAACACATGCCTAACCAACTAAGAATGTATACACATAAGGGGGATATTGTAGTAATATAATGGTTGTAAAAATATTGTGTTATCTACCTCTACTTCTAGACAATCCACCAATCTAATCGATAAATACAAAGAGACTAAGACTCTCACAACTATCCTTTGAGAAAAATACTTAAATGAAGGGTCTACAAACAGAGTTTTCCCAATTGTATTCTCTATATCCATGAGAAAGGTTTTATGACACAGTTCCACAGGAAATCTAGGAGCCTTTACCTAGACACAAACCTTGTTCAAGACCTACCTCTAAGGGTCGAAATATGGGTACCATAATTTAAGTGTCATATATCAAGACCCCCACAACCAACGATCACCAAGAATGAACACATTATCTTTCTTAAACTTAAGTTTGAAATTCAACCACTCTCAAGTCATAATATAAAAAAGTAGGGTTATAATCCCGCAAGGGCTCCCAACATTCCTGTAACCAATGATTCAATGTGGATTTCATAATATTGACCCTGAAGAATTTCCCTAGAATTTCTTTTTTGGCATACTCCAAAATATTCTCTACTTCCAGATCTTCTCCAACTATCATCCTAACTACACCCTTGTGTTTCTTCACTACCTTCTTTCATCTTTTCTAAGTAAATGAAGGAGTCTGATCACCCTCCTTCACCAAAGAGGGTTCTTGTCCTCCATAGAATTCCCCACAAAATTTTAGAGGCAAGAATATTTTTTTAAGCAACAAAATCTCATATTCCATAGGAACACCAAGGGATAGGTTGAAAACATGATATGGATTATTTGGAGAATGACATGAAAGAAACAGTATAAAATGGAAACACACATAGAAATATTTTGCAGGAAGAACAACAGTACAATAAAACAAAAATTCTATTAAAGAATGGGAAAACACTGTAAACTGCAAACCAATACAAACTAGCTCACGTGGTGGTAGCTTATCTCTAAAAAGAGATGTGTAAGCTACGATCATTCACAATATTTGATTATAGAGAGTGCACAAAGGGCATTTTTATCATAAGCATAAAGAGGAAAAAACCATATATAAAATCCAAAAACCTAACCCTGGGAGATGAAATGCCAAAATTATTTGTGGGCCATAAGGTGGTTAGTTTATACATCAATTTATTGAGTGCACAACTTTTATACAATCTTAATTTAAGGCATTCTATAGATCATTGGAAAGAACCAATTGAGAGTTACAACTTTTGACTAGGGCCAAGGCAAGTAATGCCAATCCCAGGCCCCTCAATTGGCCAAAAAACCCTTTATTTAGGGCCTCAAAATGGCCTTAGAAGTTTGGGACTCGAAAAATTGTAGAAAATTGTCAAGAAGAAGGAGAATCATTGTAACTCAATGGAAAAAGTGGGTGGCTATTAATATCCACCTAGATTGGTCCTAACCCCTTAGGAAGTAATGGTACCCTTTGCATCAAGTTCCTCCATTAGATGAGGGGAATTTTGTTGAATCTGACTCCTAATCATGAGCCGATTTCCCTGGTGAATAAGTTTTCGTACTTTGACAACCCGATGTAGTTGGATGTTCTAATAACGAGTTCCCTTCATCTCAGTGTCCATTATTTGGTTGTATACCTTTGACGTGTCCAAGAGACATGGAAACTATGGTCGAATTAGCTCCACATTAAAGACAACTTGCAAGCCGAGGAAACGAGGAATACTCAACTCAAAAGCATTCTCACCCACAGCCTTGGTGATGGTGTAAGGCCCATATTGAAATGGGAGAGTTTTTCAATGGGGCCCTATGAGGTGCTTTTTCTGTAAATGTAACCTGACCCTGTCACCACCTTGAAACTTATGTTGAACTCAATGCTGGTTATGTCACTACTTATAATTGGCATTGGAATTTTGTAAGGTATCATGAACTTTTTTCCGGATGTGTTGCATCCACTCAACAAATTTGGATGCTCGATCAAACTTAGTTTGAGCGTGAGAGATGGGGCTAATAGTTGGAACTCCAAGCATACCCCAAAAGGGATATGGCTAATAGAGTTGTGAAGGGATTTGTTGCAGCTATGTTGAACATAAGGAAGGCTCTCATCCCAAGTGTGAGGATGTTTGTAGTTACACATTCTAAGGATATGCACAATCATCATGTTGACCACCTCTATCTGCTGGTCAGTTTTTAGGTGGAAGGAAAGTGATTTTGTTGGCTCGGTGTCCATCATCAACCATAGGTTGGACTAGAAGGTACTCAAGAACTTGGTGTCTCAATATGAAACAATGGTACATGTAATGCCAAAATGACCGAAACACACTTGAAGAAGATCTTAGCAGTGGCCTCTATTGTGATGCTCCTACTACAAGGAGTTGAAATTACCATCTTAGAGGACCGGTCAACAACCAAAAACATACAATGATTTCCATGCTTGATTGAAGGCAAGTCGGGCATGTAGTCAATGGACACAAAATCCATGGGCCATTTTGGAGAAGGAAATGGGGTGTACAATCCTTTCTTCTTCATGATAGGAGTAGGCAATGGGGTAGGATTAGCATCGAGCAAAGGCATCATTTTAGATCCTCAAAGGATTTATAGTGCGATGTGCCCCAAACAAATTTGGGTTTATTTCTACCCTTGGTCATTTGGCTTAAGGGCTAAGCAATATGAGAGAACCCTAACACTAAGCTGAGGTAAAATTTGGTGAAGTCCAAGAAGTTGTAGAGCTCCGTTAGAGTTGTTGGGGATGGTCAATTGTGAATGAATTGGAACTTGGTTGGGTCCACATGCACCCAATGTCCATATATGATGTATCCTAGGTATTAAATTCTCTCCATGTTAAATGATCTTTTCTCCAAATTGGCATATAACTTGTGTTGTCGCAAGGTGCTCAAGACCCGATGAATGTGGTGAAAATGTTCCACCAAAGTTTTGCTAAAGATGAGGATGTCCTCTAGATACACGAGCACATAGGAGTTTGTAAACAACAACAAGACATCGTACATCATCCTCATGAATGTTGTTGGAGAATTAGTCAAGCC
Source organism: Pseudotsuga menziesii (assembly GCA_001517045.1). Lineage (NCBI taxonomy): Eukaryota > Viridiplantae > Streptophyta > Pinopsida > Pinales > Pinaceae > Pseudotsuga > Pseudotsuga menziesii. The sequence goes on from LPNX011028016.1 coordinate 533,796, forward strand.
AAAAGGCATGACCAACCACTCAAAAAGTCCTTATTTATACTTAAAAGTTGTCTTCCATGCATCAATTTTTCTCTATTGGGACTTGGTGGTATGCTAGCTAAAGATCAATCTTATTGAAGAACTTGGAAACCTTAATTCGATAAAGAGGATCATAAATATAAAAATTGAGTATCGATTCTTGACAGTGATATTGCCGAGGGCTCTATAACCAATACAAAGTCTCCATGTACCATCCTTTTTAAGTACCAAAACAATCGGGCTCCCACAAGGTGAGGATCTCGGTGGAATGTGGAATTTTTGGATGAGATATTGAATATGATGATTTATTTCCCCATTCTCCAAAAGAGAGCACCTATAATCTAGGTCATTAGGCAAAGGAGCAGCAGGTATTAGATCAATTGAATGTTTAACCTCGAAGTGTGGAGGCACCCCTTTAGGTGATGCAAATATATATTTGTATTATTCTACAATCGTGTTCACATGCTTCTATTGTTTAGAAAGACCTTATGTTGAGGTTGTGGCAACTATAGTGACCTTACATCCACCTTCTGACTTAACCATTTCCCAATCCAAAAGATTACCTTTTGACACTGCTTTGCCAAAATCAAGGAAATTGCTGTAGTTGGAACTACTTCTAGTACCTTGTAGAGTTAGCCTCCCAAAGAAACAATGACATTACAGGGTCTAGAATCATAAACAACATGGTGTTTCCATATATATATATATTTGTCCTAAAAGAACATCATAAACTTCAAGTTGGGTGACAACACATGGTACCTCATCTTGGAAGGGCTTGATGTCATAGGATAGGTGACATTGTTGATTGACACAATTGTCTCACCCTTTGATCAATCAACCAATGGCGTATGGTTGGGGGTGAGGAGTTGTCATCAACTTCAATATTTTGATGACCTTGGCTAAGGTCAGGTTCTTATTGTCACATACCCCAATTTTGTAAAATTATGTAAATTGTTTTATTTTATTTCTGAGACATTATGTTAAACTTAATCCTAACTAGGGATTGATGACTCAGCAGAGTCAACAGTTATGGAGTGTAATTGAGAATATTTTATTAATAATAAATAAATTATGGAGACAACAGCATGGGAGAGCTGTTAAAAGAGGTTACTGGCCAAACTGGTGGTTGGAACTAGGTGGAAAGGCAAAAGACAAGTGGCAGCATCCTCAAGCACTTCCTAAGTTGCAGGTGGAAACTTCCCTATATTTGGGGTCATGATTCCCAAAGAAAGTGGAATGTGAGCAGGTGGCTCATTAAATGACAGTTAATCCAACTAAGACCTAGGCAATCTTTAAAATTACTCAATGAAGAGAGCTCAGGCTGCTCAGTTTTTATTCCAGAAGGAATTCATTCAGCTGAATGTTATTTCAGGAATTTCATTTGAGGAAAGAGGGAAAGATAGCAAGGAAGTGTTTGAGTGAATGTTTGCAGTAACTTGATGCTGATTTCAGCTATTTGAGCTGAGAGAACTGACTAATAGTTTAGCTGAAGACTGTATCTGTTTTGCTGCACCTAGTTCTAAGCCAGGGAGACCAGAGCAAGCTCGGGGGTCCTGAGAAGTCGCTGTTTGAGCGCTCTCCAGGATTTTGGTAGGGAGGAACGGCCTCCCATTGCTGTTGTTGTCCACAGCATTAAACAGGTTCTTCATTCATTTCTTTATGTCTTTCTGAGTATAAATGGATAAATGTTATAATTATTTATATGCCTGAATAATTGTTTAGTATCTTGGAATGTTAGTAGAAAAACCTGTTAGTATCACTGTGTTTTTCCACATCTGATATCATCAGATAGTACTCTAGCACAGTATCTCAGTGTTGAGAAGTAGGAAACTTTTGAACTGAGCCCTATTTTACTCGCAGTCTACATAAATGATTCTCTGTTTAACTCATTAGCTATATTCTTACAGTTTAAAATATTTTAGTCCTGTAAGTAACTTTGTTTTATAAAAAAAAATATACTAGCAGTAAAAAGAAAATGAAAATTAGTACAAGTATATTTGCAGTTAAGTTATGATTGTTCTTCTATCTTGAAAGGAATTCAGTGTTATAGAGTTAAAATGAAACATTATTGACAGAAGAATATACGCATGTTTTCTTTCTAAGTTACTGTATACTCATTTATTCCAGCTAGGTTAAAGTATATTTTCCTAACTGTTATTCTTACATTCAAATCTGGTAAATAGATGCTATTCTATATACAAGTATCTATACAAATATTATATAAAAATTTCTTTAATTCCTAGTTTAGTATTATACAGAGTTATTCAAACACTAGAACGAGATAATGAATAAATCATATTAAAACCATAATCATAGAATATCAAGGAGTAGTATTATGTTATAATATTAAATAACAGTATTGTATTATAGTGTTATAATATAGTACCTACAATGTAACAGGATGTTATACAATAGTATAATAAAATAAATACAGAAACCTAGTATATTAAAACAGAGGGAATAAATAATAAAAGATTTATAAACTAATCTTTTAATATGTTTATTTTTATAAATTAAATTAAATGTTGTTAAAAGACGATTAGTATTAATCAAAAGATTTCAAAAGATGAACATTAAAAACAATAATTTCATAAACTGCAGATTTGGGTTAAGACCCTTAAATTATAATCTTTGCAACTAAGTATGTTAATAAATAAAAATGGTCAAATATTCACTACAGTCGCACAGTACAAACAATAATAATATATTGTACGAATTTTAAAACAAATAATAATGCTTAAAATAATCAAAGGTATGTCTCAGTACCAAAATAGAAGATTTATGTACCTAATTCTCGATAATCGAGCTTAAACATTTTAAGCTTAATCATTAAGCTAACGAGACAAAGGTCTCTTCACACAATCTTTTAAATAAAAACCAAACTAATAACATTTACAGATGGGCCATTAATAAACACAGTAGCATTCTTTTGTTTTATTATTTCCATCATAACATTAAATAATGCAAGAAGAAGAACCAATTCTCTTTTTATATTAAAACAGAGGGTAAAAACCCTACCCATAATAAGCAGTAGCATAAGAACTAAAATACTCTGTTCATTAAAAACCCATAGCTGTAAATGTGAGGCTCACGCCTGCAAAACTCTAATACAGTAAATGTATGGCTCTTGGCCTATAAAAATACTTTAACACAATATTAACGCAACATGCATAACTAGCAAAAGTTGTCTTCAACACCTACAGCACTTTTAAGATAACAAATTATATTCACGGACGTAGCCGGAAGACTCTCGCAAGAGTCAGGGTTTTACCCTTAGAACCAAGAAAAAATGTAACTATTAACCCTTAACGCATGGAGAATAATAGGTCAGCCTCGGCCAAGATCTTTCACATATATTCATCACAGGGAGTAACCCTGCCCAAAAAGTAATTCAAATAACCTACAGCCTTACGCTAGCAGAGAACCAAGAACCACAGAAGTGCACCCATTCATCACAACCAGCAAGGAGGATGCCACGGTTGGGACAGGGCTTACCCGTGAAGCGTGGAGCCGAAGCTTTGAGCGTTCTATTCTGCATCAAGAAGGTCGATTCTGCCATCAAAAGGCAGTCAAGAAGTTAGAAAAACCTTAAACAATATCTTAACTAATCTTTTCGTTTGCTTTTAGAAAAAAATATGGGTAAAAACTGTAAACTTATTTACCTGCGTTGTTTGAAGTCGAACAGCCACCGAAAAGCGAACAAATGACCAAGAACTGGAGTAAGTAAACCCTTTCTTTCTCCTGCAAGAATGGGCTGACAGGAAACCGAGAATCTTCTCCAAAGGAGACACAGCTGGTAAGTTTTAGAAGGTCTCGTTTGCATTCCGTGACAGAATAGTCACCAGAGTTCAACAAGTGACCCTTAAACCAGAAACGACTCCAACGCTTCCAACAACCGAACTATCAGTATCGACACAGAGCTGTAAGGGAAGCAAATGAAGGGTACGCTAAAATCAAACAGCTTGAGGCATGAAACCGACCGCAACAATACACCAGGGTTTGCAGATCTCAAGCCCGAAGGCGAGGGAGAAACTAAGGCATGTAAAAGGGGCAAGTCAACCTTATAAATGTCCAGTGCATGGCGAGGAGACAGCCACGCCAGCATTCAAATAATTTCCAATGAGTGGGTTGATTTTTTTATGTTTCAAATCATTTGGAGGGCCAACAAAATCATGGCATGGATATTTCCTTGTGGTCGTAACTTTGACCTCACCTACATCATAATATATACGTTGTAATGTTAGTATTAACATAAAAATGTTGCAATACAAACAATAAACTATAACATA
>LPNX011028034.1:0-82287 GCA_001517045.1 Pseudotsuga menziesii
GGGAGGAGAAGTGAGGGGGTGGAGGAGAGACCTAGGGATGGAAGGAAGACAATCACAATTTCCTTAGGCATTCTCTGTATCTTTGCCATCTCCATTTTTTCTTCTATGTTTTTATGGCATTTTCGCTTTTGCTTCACCATATTGCTCGTCTTTGATGCCCTAATTATTTAGAATATGTGGTAATAGGAGAATCATCATTATCGTGAATATGAGTAGGATGCATGCCCCCTCCTCCTCCTCGACTGCTACAGGTTTGGTCTCAGTGTCATTGTTTCGTTACATTCAACAACAACAACACTATTTGCTCTGCTCTGCCATATGAGAGGAGATTTGATCGCTCTACCATATGATAAGAGATTTGAGTAGAGCCATTGTTTCATTTAATTCAACAGCAGCAGCACTGTATTTTCAATTCAATTAACATTAGATTTCCTTCAATTTCTATGGATAATTTTAAGGAAAACATCACATTAGAGGAAATTTCAACTCAAAATGGGCCTCCTAAAAAAATTAATAAAATAATAGTTAAAATAATAAAATAATATTTATTAATTTTGGAGGAAGAAAAGAAAAAACTACTCTTTTGTTTGTATTTTCGTCATATCTCCCCATGTTTTTAATCAAATTTTGATTAGGAGATCTTGTTGGTTGCAGAATTAAATTTCGCATCCAACAAGTACCCACTCAACATACTTTTGAAGGACTCTACTACCCCAAAAACAAGAAATACCTGAAAAAACATGATGATGATGTCATTAGTGGGTACTTGTTGGATGCGTAATTTAATTCTGCATCCAACGAGCTCTCTCGATCAAAATTTGAGTAAAAACACGGGGAGATATGTCGAAAATACAAATAAAAAAGTAATTTTTATTATGATACCTATCCCCAAATTTATATTAAAAAAGTGTTTAAGAACTATACGATATTTCAAATTTAAATCAATTTCATTGGTTAACACATGATGACATGGAATTTGAATTAGAGTTAAAAGGCCCATTTTGAGTTGAAATTTCCTCTAATGAGTGATTAATTGGAACATATAACTCTAAGATTCATCATGGTGGTTGCATTCAGTCTATGTTTCCTGTTCATCGCTATCATTTTTGTGTATTTTTGCTAATGCACTCTAGATTAGTATATAAGGAATTAGCTCTCAGCTAAGCACTCCTCATATCAGACGCTGCATTCGTTATTGTGTTATGGTAAATGATATGGAATTCATCTCCTATGCTCCACTACAAATACTAGCCTTTGTTGTTCATTCTACTGAAGGCGGTGCAAGAGATTCATCCATAGATAGGTGCCTCTTGCTTCACTGGGATTTTTCTCTCCTTCTCCCTTCACCACCCTTTCAAGATATTTGACTAACTGTGCTAATTACTTTGCCTCAAAATATAAAGGAAATTCACTTTCTCATTTTTGTTGTAATACCATCGATTGATTTGAGATTTTACTCCATTGCCCAATGATTTTCCTGTAAGTCTATTCTGCCATTTTTTAAAACTATCAATGCCTTGTTGCCTATAGAAATATAGAATTGTATGATCTATCCAAAGATCTATGCGTATCTATTTCTTTCCTCTGTGACAAGAGAGATCCCTCTCTAATCGTAATGGCTAGAATATGGTATAAAGTTGGTTTAAATGGTTACCCCTTGTAACTTCTTGCAACAACCACTAGAAAACTATAGGGTGCTAACATCTTCGTGCCGTTTCCAGATAGCCTAACTACTATTATCTCCTTGAGAAAGATGAAACAACTTCAGTTCTACGAGCCTGTTGAGTAGTCAGTCCTAGACACACAATTGGTTGCACATGCTTTGGAAACTCCATGAAAACTATGAAAGCGGCTCACTGAGAAATACTAGCGATCAGAAGAACCCATATGAGAAGAAATTCTAATGTACAGTCCTTTCAAGAAGTTTTCGATCCTAAAAGTTTGATCCAAAGGGAAAATAGACTGCTGAGGTTAGTCAGGATTTTGTCTTTTCCAGCTGATAGTGCTATTTCTATTGGTGATATATCTTAACATTGTAATGAGGAGTGTGGGTTATCCTTTCCCAGATATAAATCTAAATCTAGCCTCTCTAACCTAGCATCTGACACCTTCGCATTTGACTTTCCTTGCATTTCCTAGTCACCTCAGACCTTAGAGCCTCTAGGTAGTGGTTTGTTGTACCTACCAGACCCTGAGTCACCGCTAATCAATCCTTGTGGAATCTTGATTACATAAGGTTATTTCCCTTCACACCTCCATCTCCCACTACTTCTCAAAAAACTCATCCTTCATCTCTGAATTTTGCCACTCCCCACCACCTTTTTGTACTTCACAGCTTATTGATTCCTATCACAGCAGTCCCAACCCCTTTAGTAACCCTAGTTATACCCCAAGTATGGCCAACAAATTCACTCCTATATGCCTTCCTGTGGTTCTACACAACCTCCCCCTAGGATACTCCACCAGGCTCAGGAAATTCTATGGAGAAAGAGGGTATTCGGCTGACGAAAATATGGGGTGGTTTTTGGACTGGGTCGAACTGGAAGAGGTAAACCATGATGATGTTAAGGTCATACTATTTTACCAGACCCTTCTTGGAGAAGCGAGGAAATGGTATAAAAACCTCAAATATGACTCTATTATGAGCTATCAAGCCTTTGAGGATGCTTTCAAAGACAAATGGGCAGATCAAAAGAACCCCAAGTAGTATCTATCTCAGTTTCATTCCATGAGGAGGAAGGAGAGTAATTCTATCCAAGAATTCTTGGACAGGTTCATGAAAGTGTACAATTCTAGCCCTGCTCAATTTAAACCTCCTATAGGTTCAACCCAGCTCCAGTACGTAGAATGTTTTGATGGTGAATTCTCCTTATGGCTAAGTGAAAGAAGATCAAACTCCTTGGAATCTATGATGAAAGACAAAATAGAAGTGGACGTGAAACTAGTCGCTGCAAGAAAGAAGAAAAGAGATGAAGGGGAATGGAGAAGAGAGGAAAGGGAGCAAAAGGTTGACAAAGAGTTGGAGAAGCCCTCCACCTCGAGCTCTCAAGAGGATATAATTGACACCATGCTAAGAACCATCATAAGAATGATGGAAAGGATCTTAGTAGATGGCAGACCCCCTCCCATGGAAAACCAAGAACAAAGAAATAGGAATCTAAATTCTAGAAGGCCTCAAATTTCCCAAAATAGGAAGAGGAATCCTCGATATCCACCGGTTAGATCTCCATTCCAAGATAATTTCATGGACAAATATGGGGAGAATCAAACTGAGGATGAAATCCATCAGCTAGATACTAAGCCCCTCGCCACCTTCCTCACCAAGGAAGAACATGGCAATGCTTTCCTGGAAAGAGGAGAGACACTTCAAGGAAAGACAAATGACTTCAGAAGAGGGTACCAGCTTGTTGTCTTGGACATGTAGAGACAAATAAACTTGATAAAAAAATATGTCCTGGTCAAGAAAAATAGAAAGGAAGAGATAAAAGCCTCCACTAGTAAGCCTAAAAATGACCCACCTCCCAAAGATAACCTTAAGAATGTTCCATATCCCAAAGGGAAGGAAAAAAGGGAAGACAATCCTAGGAACTCGGACTAGGAATACGCTTCTTTCAACCTGGAGGATGAAATTGCAAAGTTTAAAATATTTGTACCCTCACTGAACTACTAAAGAATTTAGAATATCATTCCAAAATTACCACAGTTTTGCAACCTTCGAGGGAAATCTCTGCCATATCAGATAGCCTGAATTTACAATATGATAGGCTCACCATCTTATTCAGCCCCCATGTAGATGAACCCTCTGATGATGAAGTCACCCCCTTCTATGTTATCCTGAACATACACAATGTTGTCCTACATAATTCCATGCTCTATTCAGGAGCCTCCCACAACCTGATTCCTAGAAGGATCATGGATCAACTAGGATTGGACGTGACTAGACCCTACAAGGATATTTTCTCTTTTGATTCTAATAAATTCAAATTTGTGGGTCTCATAAAATACTTGGTCATCTCTCTTACTCAAATCCCTACTTAAACCTTGGTCATGGACCTGGTGGTGGATGACATTTCCCCGAACTTCAGGATGCTGTTATCTAGATCTTAGGTGGCCAAGCTCAAAGGCACCCTCCATATGGACATGTCATATTCTACCATTCACATTTTTGGGATACAAAGAATACTTTTCAGAGAGAAAAAAATGGCATATATGGTGACCAGTGTTGAAAGGATGCAAAACCACCCCATATACTCATTGGACATGGATATGGGTTCCACTATTTTCTTTACGGATAGAGATGAAGACGGTTCCCATTTCCAGAATGCTTCCTTCATACCTACTGAAGAGGAGTTAGGTGGTATATGGGATGTGTATTTTGATGGGTCATCCTATAGAGGAGGAGCATGGGCATGGATATGGATGAGACCCCATGGAATCTGCACTTTGAGGTATTCCTATAAGCTTGATTGTGGCTGTACAAATAATGAAGCATAATATGAAGCAATGATATTGGCAATCCTTTCTTTGAGGAAACTCCAGGTCAGGAGGGTGGTGTTACGTGGAGATTCTGAATTGGTAATTAAGCAAATTATCGGTGAATATCAGGCCAGGAATCCCCAGATGAGGAGCTACCAAAACACCGCCTAAGACCTCATATAAGGATTCAAGGAATGCATCTTCAAATTGATTCCTATAGTATAGAACTATGTGGTGGATTACCTGACTATCTTGACATCATCTTTCAATGTCCCCACACATCCTATAGGGAAATATGAAATTGAAGTAAGGCATAGAACTTCTGTCATGGATAATGTGAGGAGTTGGCAAGTGTTTGAAGAGGATAAACAAATCCACCAGTTCTTCACTCTCACTGGGGATTTTGAAGGAGCACCTGTCAATCAAGAAAATTAATTTCAGGAGGAAGTTTCCCCCACTCAAGAGCCTTTGCAAAACCAAACAACAGATCTGAAGGAAGTGATTCAGGAAGAGGAGTCCATTATTGTTTATGACACCAAAGAAGATGATGAGGAAAGGGTTTCAGGGTCTAAATTGTTGGAGTCTGAGGTTTAGCAGGGGTACGAGAATAACCTATGCGGTAAATAAATTCTACAGCTAAAGGGAAATTCTATCCCTAGGTGTCTGGTCTCTCTAGAGAAGCTCTTCGATCCACATGATGTAGTGAGAGAGCCCCAATTGGTCCCACACTATGAATATGTGGAGGAGGTGAATATTGGGACAGAAGAGCAGCTTAATATCATCAAAATATCAAGGACCCTCTCGCCTATATCCAAACAAAAGTATATCTCTCCGATGAAAGAATATTCAGATGTGTTTTCTTGGAGTTACAAGGACCAAGCTTATGACACTAGCATCATCCAGAATACCATACCAATTAAGAAGGATTAGATGTCATTCAAATAGAATCTTAGAAGGATGAATCCCAAGCTATTTCCCCTGGTGGAAAAGGAGATCAAGAAGTTGTTCAAAGCCAAAATCATTGTAGCCCTTCGATTCTCGCATTGGGTGGCGAATCTAGTTCCTGTTAGAAAGAAGAATGAGGAAATAATAATTTGTATCGACTTCAGAAAATTGAATAGAGTTTCCTTGAAGGATCATTACCCTCTTCCAAAATGCACCATATCTTGCATAGAGTAGTGGGTTCTCAGAGGATTTCCATGTTGGATGGTTTCTCTGGATATAACCAGATTGTGGTTCATCCAGATGACCAAGAGAATATGGCTTTCACCACTCCTTGAGGCACCTTCATGTACGCTAAAATGTCATTTGGGATAATGAATGCGGGTGCAACATTCCAGCAGGACATGGACATAGTATTCACCGATGAAAAGGATAAAATCCTGGTTATCTATCTGGATGACATCATTGTTTTGTCCAAGTATGATGAAGAACATGTCGGCCACCTGTTAAGAACATTCAAAAAGTGTAGGAAATTTGGCATCTCCCTGAATCCTAAAAAGTTGTTCTTTGCTATGAAGGAAGGAAAGTTTCTTAGGAATATAATCTCTCAGGAGGGCATCAAGATAGATCCCAAGAGGGTCAAGTATATTAGAAAAATAGAGCTCCCTGGGAACAAGGTAGAGGTTCAATCATTCTTGGGAAAGGTAAATTTCCTTATAATATTTATTTCTCCATTCGCTGAAACAGTAAAATATATAACTAACATGCTAGGAAATGACCAAGAGATATGGTAGACACCTGAATCCAGAAAATCATTCGAGGTCATAAAGAAGTCCATAGCTAAGTAACTTATCCTCAGAATCCCACATTTCTCCAAATATTTCCTCATCTTCTCGTTTTCCTCAGAGCACAAAGTGGGAGTGTTGCTGCGAAAGAACCATTAAGGATATGAGCAGCCCATCGCCTTGTAAAACAAGACTTTGAGGGATGCCCCTCTTTAAGTATAACATCCTAGAAAAGAAAGCATATGCTCTGGTGCAGTCTCTAAAGTATTTTAGAGTATACATCCTACATTCCCATATTATAGCCCACGTGCCCACCAGCGTTGTGAAAGACAACCTGACTCAACCAGATCTACAGGGACAGAGGGGAAAAGGGATTGCAATTTTTATTTAGTACGATCTGGAAATCAAACCCACAAAGTTGGTAAAAGGGAAGGGGTTAGATAAAATTATGGCCCAGTCCAACTGCGATGCTCTTATCCTGCATATTATCACTGAGTTGTTAGTTGAAGAGAAGAAGCCTTAGAGATAGTCATCCCCCCCGATAGGTGAGTACTTTCTATACTCACCATGGTACACTGATTTAATTTTCATCCTACAACATTTGCAGGCTCTACAAGGCATGTATAAAACTAGATCCATATTCCTCAAACAGACAATGACAAGGTTATGCATCTTAAACAAGAAGTTGTATTGGAAAGAGTGCAGGAATTTTTTTTTTGAATTGCGTGGAGAAGCACGAGGCTAAGAAACTTATTGTGGAGTTCCACACAGGGCAATGTGGAGGGAATCACTAATGGAAAACCACGGTAAAAAAAATTATGAGGGAAGGATTCTATTGTCCTACAATATTATCTGACACCCATAAAAAAGTAGAGGCCTACCATAAATGTCAGATTTTTGAAGGCAGAAAAAAGTTGGTATCATTTCCCTTAAACCCTATCCAGGTTGAAGCCCCTTTCCAGCAATGGGGACTAGATTTTATCGAGGAGATCAATCCTCATTCTTCAGGGCATCATAGATGGATCCTGACCACCTCTGATTACTTCACAAAATGGATCGTGTCTATCCCCACAAGGAAAGCCACTGAAACAATACTCATGCAATTTTTGGAGGAGCATACCTTGTTTAGGTATGGTGTTCCCAGGAAAATAATTATTGATAATGCTCCGGATTTTAAGTTGAAGAAAATGATCGCCTTCTATTTTAAATACCAAATACAGCTAGGGAATTCCATCTCCTACCACCCCCAAGAGAATGGACTGGAGGAATCCTCAAACAAGAGCCTCATGAGGATCATAAAGAAGCAGTATCAGGAAAATAAGAATGCTTGGCACACTAAATTGATCAATTCCTTGTGGGATGATAGAATTAGCATAAATAAATCTATAGGCATTTCACCATTCTAGCTAGTCTATGGCTTGAAAGTAATTTTTTCTAACTCCCTAAGATTAGCAGTGATGAGATTGTTGCATAAAGAGGATGTTGAAACTCACCCCACCTAGAGGAGGATGTATCAATTAGTTGAGCTACAATAGCAAAGGGAGCAGATATTCAATAGGACACATCTTTTCCAGGACAAAGTGAAAGAAATTTTAAACAGAAGAACCAAGAGCAACAATTTCTAGATAGGTGATGTGGTGTTACAGTGGGATGCACCCCATGAGGAGAAAGGAACACATCGAAAATTTGATCACCTATGGAAAGGCTCGTACAAGATCTCTTCATTAAGGGGAAAGAATGCTTATCTGTTGGAGGAAAATGAAGGTGGATTGGTATCTAGAGCTTTGGTTAATGGGAGGCTCCTAAAACATTTCTTTGTATAAGAATTTAGTCCCATTGTCGCTATATATACCATTTCCGTTTGTTTTAATAACATATTGCATGTGTGGATGGCTCTCTGACGATATTTAAAGCCTAAGGTGAAGGTAGTAAGATATTCAAGAGATGCCATCATTTAAGTTTGTTTTCCAAGTAAATTATAGGGATCTACAGAAGAGGCGGGTGTTTCAATGGATAAGACACATGGCCTACATGGTTCTTTTCTACCTCATAGGGAGGATAACATCCCCAACTTGGAGCCGCTTTTAGCACTTGTCTCGCACCAATACTAATATTTTGAAGCGAGCCAGCATATGGGATCAGCCTCATCTCGAGCCAGAAGGAAAACCAATGGTCAAGAAAAATATGAGAACCAAGCCCGAAAAAATGCAACTAGACCTCGTAGACCCTAAAAATAAACGACGCAAATGCACAGCTAAGGAAGGTAGATGACAAGAATTTTTTTTCCGAAAGGGAAGGTGTGTGGCCCATTTAAATGTGAATGGTTGTGAAATTTGTACCTTCCTTCAAAAGCCGGTAGCCATGATCCTCCAACGCTAGCAATCTACGGTGGGCGCATGATTCTCTGCAACAACATGCATAGTGATTAACTGGATGGAGCATTGCGAAGGGGAATTAGGGCCCACACAAATGAACGATAGATATGCGATGATGCCCTTAATCCATGGTTCCAAAAGGTTTCTCTTGGCAAAAGTGCATGATGGTTAATGAAGGAGGCTGGCGCAACATGTTTCAGGGTCTCGCATCTCCGAACGAATGAGATTTGATATGGTCCAGATCAATTGTGTTAGGTGTCTTCGTCATTGAAAGGTGCAGGGAGGTTAACTTAGGTGAGGAGCGTGAAATTGCATAAACGGACACAGTAAGAAATGACGGATCTTCGTGTAGACGATATCTACGGTTAGAAACAATGTCACGTCACACAAGGTGCTTGAAGGAAAGGGATCTACATGAAGGAGACGCTTAGTTGGAGTATGGGAATGATTTAGTAAAGTGGGTCACTCCTTAAAAACTAAAATGGTTAGAAAGAGCTGGGCATCCCCATCAGAACAAGAAAGCATGCATCTCTCCTTCTGCATTTCTGTTTTGGGGTTGGCTTGGGTGCTACACAGTGAGGCCAATTTCAGGAAAAGAATCATGGAAATCATGCCACCTCAAGAAATTGTTGGGATTTGAAATGATGATCCAGGATTTCATTCCAAATTTTTGTAGCATATTTGGGATCTATTTTGGGATTGGTCCCAGGAGCCATGACATTATAAATAAGACCTCAATTGATGAGGTAAGGGTTGGAATTTTCATTCAGAAATCATTCTGCTCTTGTTTTGTCTCTGTAACTATATTGGAAGTATTAATGATAAATATTCTCCTATTTTTCTGAGATTCATCATGATGGTCGCATTCAGTCTGTGTTTCTTGGTCATCCCTTTCATTTTTGTGTATTTCTGCTATTGCGCTCTAGATTAGTATACAAGGAATTCGGTCTCAGTTAAGTGCTCCTTATATAAGACGTTGCATTTGTTATTTTTTTTTCTAGTAAAAGGTTTGGAATTCATCTCCTATGCTCCACTGGAGATACTAACCTTTTTTGTTCATTCTACTAAAGATGGTGCAAGAGATTCATCCACAGATAGGTGCATCTTGTTTTCCTGGGTTTTTTCTCTCCTTCTCCCTTCACCACCCTTTCAAGATATTTGACTATATGTGTTGCTTAATTTACCTCGGAATATAAAGGAAATTCCCTTTCTCATTTTTTATTTAATGCCCTTGATTGATTTGGTATTTGACTCCATTTCCCAATGATTTTCCTATATGTTTGTTCTGCCATTTTTTAAAACTATCAATGCCTTGTCACCTACATAAATCTAGCCTTTTACGAGGTTTCCAAAGTTTTATGAATATGTGTTTCTTTCCTCTATGACAAGAGAGAGCCCTCTCTGACCATATTGGCTAAAATATGGTCTAAAGTTGGTTGAAATGGTTACCCCTATGACTTCTTGTAGCAGCCACTGGAAAATTACAAGGTGCTAACACCTTCCATTAAACATTTGCAGCTAGATGCATAGGAAAAATTACTAAAGGGTGGAATACTCCAAAAGAATATCACAATTAAATCAAGGGGCCAAGAGGATCTTTGGCAAGTGGGATTGAAGGGTCAACTATAGACTAAGGAAAAAAAGAACTCACAGGAGAAACTCAAGGAATTTTTCCATTGTCTCCTTCAAATATAAAACTTATGGGAACTAAAATCCTCATAAAACATGAGGGATTTTCTAAAATGGATCTACATATGTGCCATGTGAGTTTCATGATGTTACAGATGGGGGATATTAATTTTTTGGACATATAAGAGATGGTGATTGGTAAATTTTGATCATCAAATTTTCACACATTTTGGGGGCCTTAAATAATTTTTGGGGGCTTGTTGTCGAATAAGATTCGCTATATACTTGCATCTTCGAAGGTGGGAATTGACGTTCTTCTAATTAAGATATTTCCAATGAAGTGAAATAATGCATACAAATTCCTAAGAAAAATAGATATTACACAATGGCACACACACAATACACATAGGTTTGTCATGGAACCCCTTAATAATACACATGGGTTTTCCATAGACTCATTGTCATCCTTGTAAGTTTAGATCCATTTTTAGAGCCAATCATTAGAATATCAAGCTAGTTTATAGATCAGTGAACCTCAATTTCCCTCAGGACCACCCATAACCAATGGTTCCACACACGTACATGAAATCAATAAGAATTTGAGTCAATTTCCTTGGATGAACACATTGTGGAATATGATGTATATTTGCAATAATCTAATAAAAAAAACCCCTCCTTCTTAAAATACATGGAGGATGTTGAGGCCTTGAGATACATTCTTAGGGTGCTTATGTGAAGGAGCATTCGACTACACTATTATATATTGATAATGTCTAGAAACTTCTAGCCACATATCTTTACAAAACATTTATTTCAACATATCGCCTTCATTTTGGCTAGTCATTAATCATTGGTTAATGATGGATTTTGTGACAGGGCATTCTACATGTATTTCCTGACAAATTATTTATTTCCATCATTTTTCCTATATAAAAATAATTTTTTTGGTAATATGGGATACAAATTGGGAATTAATGATTTCCATTTCCATTTTCATGTTGTCCATACTTATTATGATTATTTAAAATAATTCTTGTCCTCCTTTTCTTTTTCTTCAGTCCCATGTTTTATTTGCTACCAAATTAACCCCAACATTCCTCACAATCTCCTCAATTGCAAACCATTGATAATTAACATTATTAATACCCCAATTGAAGTGACACAAAATAATGTGCACCTCAACTTCCAAGATAGAAAGAACATAGGGAAAAATTGCTACAATGTTGTGCTAATGCTCATAAATGTTCAAAATTGTGTACTTCATAGGTTTTCCAAAATATTAATAATTTATTGTAACTAGATAATCACTATTATGAATAACCTAGTAGTCTTCTCCAGTTTGAAAGATAAAGAGCTAGACCAAACTTCGTTGATTAACAATCAATTTTATAGTAAGTAAGAAAGGGGATGGTTGACAACCTACCTCTACATATTTGAACTTCATGAATTGAAAAAAGGGTGACAAGCCAATACAAATATATTTGACCTAGAATCACCTATACACTAGTTGGTCCCCATCCAACTAATTCTAGACCACCAACAATGTGAATGAACTTATACTACTATCTTAGATATAAAATGAATTTAAGGATATTACTTTATAAACAATAGATATTTAGGGTATTAAACTATTTTCATAGGTTGATCTAATTTCTTGCAAAATATCATGCATCCTTAAGAATATTAGCGATGCTATGATGAATTCATGCTCATAGGGATGTGGTGTGGATGTAGTTAAAGAAAAAGCCATGCACATGGGAATTTGGCATTGAATTAATGGAAAATTTAGTCTAGGGTGATGACATTCACACATAGATAATGCTAAGAAATAGTCTATGATTGCTAATGACAACAACAACCCAATTACCAATGAAAATAGAAAACCACATTTACCAATGTAAGTAATAGAAATGTAGCTAATAATAATAGAAATGATGTATAATGATAATTACACCCACGAAAAATTATGTGGACAAAATTAAACGAAATTAACAAATTACAGTATTAACCATTTATCTTTATCACAGTTTATAGAAACAACACATTTTCCCGCCATGTTTTTTATAAACATAGTAATTGCTTTAATATCTTCTTGTTTTAGATGATGAACACCATATATAGAGAGAGATTCCACAATGTTTCCTTTTATAGTAAAAACACACAATTTAACAGACTATATTTTAACAAAATATAAAATCTAAATTTCAATAAATTAATATATATATATATATATATATATATATATATATAATCTATATTTTAATAAATAGAGATTCCATAATATTTCTATTTACACAATTTGATATAACAAATATATAATATATATTTTTATATATAAATTTGTTTCTATTTTTGTTCTTGCTTAGTTGTTACTTTATGCTCTTCACTTTTAATATTTTGTAAGTTTCATATTTTCGCTTCTATGTTTTTATGGCGGACAAATATATAAAATATATTTTTATATACAAACTTGTTTCTTATTTGCTTAGCTGTTGCTTAATGTTGTTTCCTTTTTAAGCTTTGTTTCTTTATGATTTTTCCTTCATGAATTGCTTTATGTTGTTTCTTTTAAGACTTTTGTACACTTCGTATTGAATTGAATTGGGAATGGAGAGAACCAGTGATGGCAGGCCGGCAATCACAATCTTTTATTGTATCGTGCTTTCATGCTTTCAAATGACCATTCTTTCATGCTTTCAAAAATAAGGAGAGAAATAACAAATTGTTAAATGTTATATGATAGAGTGAAATATATATAAAACAAAATATACTTCCATAACTTCATGATAACTTCAACACATTATTTTTGGATAATTATAACTCTTCAGATTAATTTGGTTTTTGGTCATATTGATGAAATCATATGGTGATGTAGGTAATAGAAATGTAGCTAATATTAATAGAAATTATGTATGATAATAATTACACCCATGAAAAAATATGTGGACAAAATTAAACCTAAATGAACAAAATTACATTGTTAACCATTTATCTATATCATAGTTTATAGAAACAATGCAACACATTTTCTTATGCCATGGTTTTTATAAACATAGTACTTG
This sequence comes from Pseudotsuga menziesii, assembly GCA_001517045.1. NCBI lineage: Eukaryota > Viridiplantae > Streptophyta > Pinopsida > Pinales > Pinaceae > Pseudotsuga > Pseudotsuga menziesii. The sequence goes on from LPNX011028034.1 coordinate 13,270, forward strand.
CTTTTATATCTTCCTTTTTTGGCCAATGGACACCATTTATATAGAGAGATTCCAAAAATTTTCCTTTTGCACCCGGAAAAAGAACAATTTGACACGATGTATTTTAACAAAATATACCAGCGTAGATCCAAATCCTAGGCTCTATCAAGCACCAAGATGGATCAAATCTCTAGAGGTGCAAACCTATTCTTAGGTATCCATTGATTTGATTCAAACCAAAAGAGACATCTTTTTATTTAAGGTCCACATATAATATTTTTATTATTAATATTTAATATTATTTATGGCCAACATATAATATTTTTTATTATTTTTATTTTGTTAGGAACGAACATTGCATCATTTCCCCACACATGGTTTTAAAACCATATGCAAGGCCCTCCTACAACCATGGGTTGTTTAGGAGGCCTTGCACATGGTCTTAAAACCATTTGCAAGGCCCTCCTAAACCATGTATAATAAAACCATGGGTTGTTTATGAGGCCTTGCACATGGTTTAAAAACCATGTGCAAAGCCTCCTAAACCATGTATAATAAAACCATGGGTTGTTTAGAATGCCTTGCACATGGTTTTAAAACCATGTGCAAGGCTAACATTTTTTTGCGGATAATTCAATTTTGTGTTTTTTTTCTTGACCCACATATTTTTTTACGGATAATTAAATTTTTACTTTTTTATTGTTTTGTTAGGTAGGAAGATTACAACATCTCCCCCATATTAGATTATTTTATTTTGGCCTACTAGAAAATTTATTTTTTATTAATAAAAATAACTTTACGAAAGTGATATTATTTTTTATTTTGTGTTACAAAATCTCTCCCATAATATTCACTATCACTATTATTTTTTGCTGACATGTTACAAACGTTACATCACGTTACAAGATCTCTCCCATAATATTCACTATCACTATTATTTTTTGTCGACATGTTACAAACGTTACATCACGTTACAAGATCTCCCCCATATTGGGCTGTAGAGAGCCTCTCAGCGCAATAATCTAAATTTCAATAAAATAAACAAAATCTATAATCTATATTTCAATAAATTATAGAGATTTCACAATGTTTCATTTTGCATAGTGAATAGTAAACTTCATTACACATGAAAAAATTTAGTTTTTCATAGGGAGATTTGAAGTCAAAAGATTAAAAAACAACAATTTAGTCTCAAATTTTCTCTGATTTATAAAGACCAAGGAAGAAAATTGAAGCCTTGAGATATGGGCCTTTCAAAATATTGGAGTAGGAAATGATTCCTACGAACTCAATATTCCACCTTACATGTCTATTTTCTCATTATTAAATGTAAATAACTAGAAACTTTACATGCCATCCATGCTCATTGAGGATGAAGAGGGCTAAGTCTTACCTTCCATTAAAGATTTGGCACTAGATGCAAAGGAAAAATTACCAAATGGTGGAATATTGCAAAAGAAGATCGCAATGAAATCAAGGGGCCAAGACATTCGAACATGCGATAGGACATTAGGAAGTACATCCGATCCTGCACTAACTGCGCCATTTCCAAACCATCTGTCACATTCCCCAATTTCGCAAAATAATATTATCTTATTTTGATTTTATTCCAAGACATTATGTTAAATTTAATACTAAGTTGTAAATGATGACTCAGCAGAGTCAAGGATATTGAATGTAATTCTGAATATTTTAATTTTAAATAAATAAAAGTGGAGACAATAGCTTGGAAGAGATGTTAAAAAGAGTGTTACTGGTCAAGTTAGTGGAGGAGACTAGATGGAGAGCAAATAGACAAGTGGCAGCATCCTCAAACACTTCCAATGTTGCAGGTGGAAACCTCCCTACATTTGGGGTGATGATCCCCCAAGAAAGTGGGATCAAAGCAGGTGGCTCAATTAATGACAACTAACCCAAAAAGACCTAGGCAATCTTAATAAAAAATCCCATTGAGGGGAGTTGAGGCTGCTCATTCTAGGAGAAGAATCATTCAGGTGAATGTACTTCAAGGAATTCATTAGGAAGGGAACTTGTGGAAGGTGTTTGAGGGGTAAATTGTAGGAAGTGATCTAGTACAGCTTTCCAGCTGAAAGATCTTGCTGTAGTGTGCAGAGTTGGTATTGAGTCATTGGACTAGTACTTGTTGTTTGCTCCACCTAGTCCCAGCCAAGGAGACCAGGAATAGGCTCGGGGGTCCTGCGAAGTCGTTGTTTGAGCGCTCTCCAGGAGTTGGTAGGGAGGAACGACCTCCCAACGCTGTTGTCATCCAGCTTTAAAACAAGTTCTACAATCTTTCAATTGTTGTGTTAAAGTTTATATCTGAGTATGAACAAATGATGAATGATTTATATGTTATGTTGTGAACTGTTAAGCTTGAAATCTCTTAGTTGTTTGAATGCTGAATTTGTACTCTGATGAAAAATAATCCTACCTTTGTTTTTCCCCATCTAGAATAAACCAGATCGTACTCTAGCACAGGTAGTGTGTTTTAAATAAATGAAGTGTGATAGGAATCTGAAATGAATAGAGTACTTATGTTTTTCATAGTATTGAAATCTTTTATTTCAGTAGATAGTTGCTTCCAGAAAGAATATTAATCTGTTTAGTAGGGTTGTTTCTAGAACCAGACCGTGTATTAAGAATATTAGAAAAAAACAGGATCATATTATTTTACTAATAGCAGTATGTTCAAGTATGTAAGTCATTCTTTTACACAGTACCTTCTTTTATAAACTATACATCTACACTGAAATAGAAGAAATAGAAATGTCCGTTAAATGCTTGTTATTTATGTTAAGTAAAGAATGTAAATATGGTTTCGTTAGTTTATATCTGTTCCTAATAATAATAGCTATTTTTACCAGGAACTATTTGAACTCTAAGTAAGGATTGGTAACCTAATTAAATTCTGAAGATAAACTAATTTGAGATAAAGGATATAATACATAAGAACTTAATAACTCTTACAATATCCTTTTTCTTAGAATTAAAATAACTAAAAGACTGTAGTAACCTATGCTTAAAGTATTTAATAAGGAACTGTCCTTATACACTTACAGACAAATTATATGTAAAGGAGTATTGACAGGTATGAAAATTCTTATTACTTTCACCAAGCTTACAAAAATAATCTTATTAAATAAACTAAACTATTATAGACTGTTCTTAGTCTTTATTAATAATATATATATGCAAATATAAACTTAAGAGAATACAGTATTCACAAACAATATTATTATTAACACAAATAATATTATTATTAACAAAAACAATATTGTTTATAAATCAAAAGAAATTCTTTTACAAACTGCAGTAATTTTTAAAAGAAGAACAAAGATTATTTCTACAAACCCTAACCTAGAATTCTTTAATCCATTGAAATAATTTTAAATTCTTGTGACAGTAATTGAATTTAACGAAATAACAGTACATAAATAGTTATTATAAAAGTTAAATAGGGTAAAAACCCTAGCTCATATTTCTAAGCAAAATCTACCTGTATTTTTATATACATTAGTAACCTAGGATAAACCATCAGTTTAGTTTTGTTATTACCATTAAAAGAATCAACTAAATTTATTACACAAAAATGAAATACAATAATGAAAAACATATACAAAATGTATACTTATAAAACAAACTGGTTCTTTTTATACAAACAGGGTGTACCTGTGAAAGCGAAATACAGGGTTAAAAACCCTTATAATTATTACAATTACAAATATCAAAACGTTGAAGTAATAAACCGAATTTATTTAATTATGTAAACCAGGTTATTAGAAATTACTTACAATCCTTTAAGGACAAAACAACAGACTGTGTAATTATTATAAACTAGAATTTCCACAATGCCTTGTAATACTAATTAACAATCTACTAAATAAGTATTAAAATTTGTTAAAAATTAAGTAAAACAATTTATTTCAAAACGAGGGTTTCCACGGGATAAACCCTAGTTCATAACTCTGAATAAAAACAAGCAATAATTAAACTATGACTGTAAGTATCAGTCTTAAAAACCTTAATTATAAACTCTTACAGAGTAATTCAAACAGAGTACAAAAAATTCACTTACATTCAAAAAGGGTAAACACCTTGAATTTACACAGAGCATAATATAAAACATCTGATAAACCAAAACAAGTTTGAAGATGGAACTGTCTTTACAAGAACTATTAATTTAAACAAGCCGTAAAGCCAACATCAAAACTAATTACACCGCTCAGTTAAAACCGAGTCTACCCATCGACTAGCGAGGGTTCGAAACTGAGTAAACCAACTTATGACCTGTAAATAAATCAAACCACATAACTTATGGTGAGTCGAGGAAGGTTTCCCCAAACCATGGGTGAATCCAAATGACCACCCTGTTACAAGTAGGGTGAAAACCCAACACATGGACCATGGGGCTTACCCGAACTAAGCCACGACATTCACTGGTTGACTGCATACTTCCTCCATCGTGAAATCACTTAGTGGTGAGCACCTACAAGGAGATTAAAAGACTACTGTCAGTAAATAAATAGCCCAAGATATGTTGTGCCTTTGTAATAGCATTACACCTGCTACAATTTAAATAAAAGTGAAAACAAACTTTTACTTGTCAATGGAAATAACGAGCAGTCTCGTAGAAACACTGTCACCTACAGGATTTGCAAACTAAAGACTCAACAGCCTGCAAGACAAAACCTCATCATTAGAGGAATTTTGGGGTCTAAAATGGGCCTCCTAAGGAAAATAATAAAATAATAGTTAAAATAATAAAATAATAGTTAAGATAATAAAATAATATTGATTAATTTTGGAGGAAGAAAGAAAAAAACTACTTTTTGTGTTCGTATTTTTGACATATCTCCATGTGTTTTTACTCAAATTTCGATCGGGAGAGCTCGTTGGATGCGGAATTTGATTCTGCATCCAACGAGTACCCACACCACATACTTTTGACAGACCCCACTACCCCAAAAACAAGAAATACCTGAAAAAACATGATGATGATGTCATCATCACATTTTTTCAGGTATTTCTTGTTTTTGGGGTAGCAGGGCCTGTCAAAAGTATGCAATGGGGGTACTCGTTGGATGCGGAATCAAATTCTGCATCCAACGAGCTCTCCCGATCAAAATTTGAGTAAAAACACAATGAGATATGTCGAAATACGAACAAAAAAAGTAGTTTTTTTTAATGACAAATATGTCAATTCAACCATTATGGTTGACTTATTTTATTGAAATTCTATTGGTTCTTGAATTCCAACTCACAAAAACTTATTTTGGCACGTTTTCTTATAAGGCCCATTTTAGACCCCAAATTTCCTCTAATGGCAACGGAAAGCCACGAGGACAACAAAATAAAACTGGAGCAGAGGGCGAGCCACGAGGATGACGAAAGGAAGATTACACAGACAACAAGCCAAGGGCAACGATAATCTCTACAAATATTTCAGAGTGAGTACCCACAGCCACTGAGAATGGATTTTAAAACCACACACCGGTGACAAATAAAACACTAAACCAAGACTCAAGACAACTAGAGTAGAAGAGGACCGACAGCTACCATGAAAGCCAAGCAGAGAAACCTCAAGGGCGAGCACAAACTGCGGGGAAGAAATGATAAGGGTTAGGGTTACGTTAGTATTTATATCTTCCATGCTTGGTCAGGAGAAGACCATGTGGTTACATAAATCAAACCATGCATTGGATTGTTCCCTATAGTGCCTGCATATAACGATATCCAATTATTTAATCGTGATGCATAAAACTATATCATAACCAAATTATTGTTTATTAGTCAACACACCGCTCATCATATGATACTAGGTCATAGTTAGAACATCGACGTTGTGAATTACGTTGACCTATCAAGGAATGTCACCTTTAAACCTTGGTTAAAGCCTAAAAATCAATCATGCATAAGACTCATTCCACCATTTAACCTTATGTTATAATATTATAACATCACAAATGCGATTTGGTTGGTAACGTATCCTTTCTCTAAACATTGACCTTTTTTTGGATAGAGACCATATGTTATGGGAGAGCTCAAGCTAACAACTATAGTTCTCCTATGTAAAAATGCATAGTTAATCTCTTATAAAAGGGCAATACAAGTTATAACTTTTACAAGTGGCATAATGTGATAGTTTAGAGAATCATAAAATCTAATTTAAACATGTTTATGACCTTGAATTAATTATAGATTGAATGTCTATTAACAAAATAGAGTATGCATGTTTATAAGTCACATAAGAACTAATAACTCAAATGATAGCAGAACTATGAAGTGGACAAAACGTATTGTAAGAACACTATTATGAAATTCTGTTAAATAGTTCAAAGTGAAGATACTTTGATTAATTTTGGTTGTGACTCAACTTGGTAATTACTAAAGATTCACCATGTCTATTGGGTAGTAAAGTAGTTATAGAATTATAAAAAATAATTAGAAATTCGACCCATTTCGAAAGCATCAATCTCAGAAAAACTGTTTGTAGACAGTAATTTAATTCAAGAGAAGTATCATAGAAAAATTAAAAAATTTAATAGGAATGATTCTATTTAGTCCAGAAATTATTAGAACCGCACGGTTCGACATGAAATTAAAATATAGGCAAACAATGATCTCATGTAGGAAGGAATTATGGGTTTTAGTTTGCACAATCGAACTTATATTGTCAAAAGGTTAACGGGCTATAAGTTATCTCGTAGAAGCGAAATGTGGAACAGTTGTTACACAGATAAGATAATGTATTATTGTATAAATACTAACAAAATAATCATTATAACATTGCAATTTATATAGACTAAAGTATAAGTACTTTGTAACTGAGATTCTAATTCTTAGAGTCATAAACATATCTTACTGTCACTACTTACTTCTGAACTTTATTACAAGAAAAATTGAAAGAATCCAAATGGTTTTACCTCACGGAAGTTGTTTAGAGTTTAGCAGCTTAATTACTAAGCTTTATAATTGCAAATAAAATACTGGTGGATACTTTAAGAATTTTTACTACGTACTCATTCGATCATACCTATAAACCTGTAAGAACCAGTAATCTTCTGCGTTAGCACAATTTCTAAGTAAGCCCCGGATTCAAAAGTTAGATTCCACCTACTTGACAAGAAGAGACTCATCAGTAAACTGAAATAAAACAATACACAAGTAAACTTTATTCTTGTTACAAAAATGAACTGTTGAGTTAACATAATTGAGATTTAGTAAAACTAATTAGTTGATTGTTTCTTTTATTGTTAAGCTTTAGCTGTTAGTGAAACCACAGGTTTTAGCATTTGTTGTTACCTCAAAATTTTAAATTTCTGAGTAAATTTGGGGTTTTGACATGTGGTATCAGAGAACAAGGTTCAAACACTAGGCCTTGATGAAGCCCAACTAGCTTTCATAAAATAGTAAATTAAATTATTATGCTGACGTATTTTATTTTAAATGTTATTCAACAGAGAATTGTTTTTCTAAAGTTTAACAGGCAAGTATGGAAAGGCTAGAAGAGTATGCAGAAGAGGAGTCTCCAGTTACTGAAACAGAAAATTTACCGAGAGATCCTATACCAGAGGATTTAACTACCAATTCCTCAGAGTTGTTACAAATTGTAAAAGACTTAAAAACTGAAATGGAGTCTGTAAAGTGAGAAAACGAGAGGATTCCGAAGGCTCAAGAAGAGCTGAATCAGATCCTAACTAAAAAGTTTCAAATTGAGGGTAAGGGTCGAAGATCAAAATCAAAAGATGCTAGTCATCAACGAAAATCTAAAAAGATGAAACATACAAAAATTGACAGTAGTTCATCTTCTGAAGTTTTTGGTGAACAACGAAATTACCATACTACTAGTGACAGTAGTGATGATGATATGTACACTAAAAAGAGGAAATACAAACCTTATGAGGAAATTTCTAGGGAATTCAAAAAGATAAAACCACCAACTTTCAATGGAGAGACTGAGAAGGCGGAGGAAGCTGAATCCTGGTTATCTGGGATGAAGAAGTACTTCCAAATATATAATTATTCTAACCAGTTAAAGGCTATAATGGCTATATATAACCTCTTAGAAAAGGATGACATTTGGTGGTAGGACTTGAAGAGAGTTAAGGGTATAAAAGAGAAAGAAGTTAACTGGAGTACTTTTAAGAGGTATTTCAAAAAGAAATTCATGTCTGAGAAGTATTATGAGGAGAGAGCCAAATAGTTTTATAAACTGAAGTTAGGTTCAATGACAATGAAGGATCTGAACAGCAAGTTCTTAAGTCTACTTAGGTATGTACCCTACCTTGTAGATGAGAAACCAAAGGTACAACGATTCCTTAGTTGTCTACCTTATCATATTAAAGATAGAATTGAATATGATAACCCAAAGACGTTGGAGGAAGCTATGAGAAAGGATAACTTTTTTTTTGAGCAGAATCAGAAGAAAGAAAGCTTGGCCAACTGGAAGGCTAAGAAAAATAATAATCAGTTTGAACAAAAGAAGAAGGATTTTGTGCCTAACGGAAATTTTAAGAACAATAAGGCCAAAAACTATTCTAATAACAAGAATTTCCAAGGAAATAGGAACAATACACCCAACAATCAGAATAATTCTAAAGGTAAGGAAACTGCAAATAATCATGGAAACTTTACCAAGAACTTTGAGCGCAAAGATCCTGTCAAGTGCTGGGAGTGTAATGGCCCACACTATGCTTCAGTCTGTCCAAACCGGAAGAAGACTGTTAGCAATATTCACACTATACATGAGGATATGACCGTTGGGGAACTAGCAAGGAGCATTCTTAGAATCAACATAGCCTTGGATAATAGACAAGCTGAATATCAGACTTCCATGGTGGAAGTAGAAGGTATGATAAATCAGACCCCTATAACTATTTTGATTGATCCAGGAGCTAGTCTCAGTTATATTGCACCTCGGATAGTAGAAAAATGTAAGTTATCCATTGATAAGTTTGAGAATTCATGGTTAGTTCAGTTAGCCACTGGTGCTAAAAGAAAAGTAACTTGTTTTGTGAAAGAATGTGCATTAGTTATGGATAAATTTGAAACTATTGTTAAACTTAATGTTTTTTCACTTGGTTCTTATGATTTGTTGATTGGTATGGACTGGTTAGAACAACATAGAGTAATTCTAAACTATTATGATAAAACTTTCACATGCTTAAACAATGATGAAAAACCAGTAAGTGTTAAAGGAATTCCTAGAAAAACTATTGTAAGGCATATTTCTGCTTTACAACTTAAAAGAGTTGTAAGAAATGGATGTAAAGCTTACGCAGTAACAATTACTGATGAGGAAAGTAAAATTAAAACAAATAAGTTAAAAGTGGAAGACATACCATTCTTAAAAGAATATGTTGATGTATTCCCAGAAGAAATTCTGGGATAACCTCTGAACATGGAATTGGATTTCACCATTGAGTTGGTACCGGGTGCAGTACCTAGCTCAAAGGCCTCATATCGAATGAACATATTGGAAATCAATGAATTAAAATCGCAATTAAAAGAGTTAATTGATAAAAAGTATATTCGACCAAGTGTGTCTCCCTGGGGGGAACCTGTCATCTTTTTCAAGAAGAAAGACGAAACTATGCGACTTTGCATAGATTACCGTCAGTTAAACAAGATGACCATCAAAAATTGATATTTGTTGCCTCGCATAGATGATCTATTTGATCAACTACGTGGAGCCACAATGTTTTCGAAAATAGATTTAAGGTTTGGATATCATCAAGTGAGGATTAAAGATTAAGACATCTTTAATACAACTTTTAGAACAAGATATGGTCATTACGAATTTGTCGTAATGCCATTCAAGCTTACTAATGCCCCAGCTGTATTCATGTGTTTAATGAACAATGTGATGCATAAGTATTTAGATAAGTTTGTGGTCATGTTTATTGATGATATTCTAATCTATTCAAAAACTGAAGAAGAACATAAAGAACATCTAAAAATAATTTTGCAAGAATTGTGAGAACATTAACTCCTTGCAAAGTTTAGTAAATGTGATTTTTTCAAGGATAAGATTCAGTATTTAGGTCACATAGTGACCAAGGAAGGAATTTCCGTAGATCCTGAAAAGATAAGGGCAATCGAAGATTGGCCATTTCCTAAGGATGTGACGGATGTTCGATCTTTCATGGGCATTACCGGTTACTACCGGAGGTTCATTGAAGGTTTTTCAAGGATAGAAAATCTGATAACTTCCTTGTAGAAGAAAGGAAATAAGTTCGACTGGAATCAGAAATGTGAATAAAGCTTTAAAAAGTTAAAAACTTTATTAACCTGCGCACCTATTTTAAGAATAGCAGATCCTAATAAAGAATTTGTAGTGTGCACTAACGCCTGTAATGATGGCTTAGGCGGTCTTCTGACTCAAGAAGGTCATGTTATTGCCTATGAGTCTAGAAGTTAAAAGTTCATGAAAATAATTATGCAACTTATGACCTAGAATTAGCAGTTGTAATACACGCCTTAAAGATGTGGCGACATCACCTAATTGGCAGAAAATTTGTTTTAATGACTGATAATAAAGGATTGAAGTATCTTTTAGATCAGCCTAATTTAAATTCCAGACAAGCTAGGTGGTTAGCTTTCTTAAGCGAGTATGATTTTGAAATCCAGCATATAAAGGGTAAATAAAATAAAGTTGTTGATGCATTAAGTAGGAATGCAAGGCTGAATTTTTCAACAGCAGTCAACGCCTATGTTTCAGACTTAGATGAACAGCTTAAAGAAGGAATAAAACAAGATGAAATTTACCAGAATTTGCAAGCTAAAGCTAAATAAAATCCAACAGAAAACTTAATAAAAGGTTACAGTTTAAATCAAAAAGAATTTTTACTGTATAAAGATAAACTATATGTACCTAACGTACCTAAATTCAAGCTGTTAATTCTGGATGAAATTCATAAAACACCATATTCAGGTCATCCAGGTTATCAAAAGACTATAACCATGTTAAGAAAAGAGTATTTCTGGTCAAATATGAAAACTGAAGTAGCAGATTATATTGCTAGGTGTCTTGAATGTCAATAGGTAAAAACTGAACATCAACACCCAGCTGGTTTGCTTCAGCCTTTACTCATCCCTAGCTGAAAATGGGAGATAATTTGTCTAGATTTTATTACTAGACTGCCTAAAAATCAAAATCAGAATGATTCTATCATGGTAGTAGTTGATAAGTTAAGCAAAGCAGCTCAATTTATACCTGTTAAAACTACTTACAAAGCTGCAAACATAGCTGATATTTTTCTAAAATAGATTTTCCAATTACATGGAGTACCAAAAGTTAGAATCTTAGATAGAGATCCTAAGTTTACATGAAACTTTTGGAAGTCTTTGTTTAAAGGGTTAAACACCACATTAAATTTTAGTACTTCTTTCCATCCTCAAACAGATGGACAAAATGAAAGGGTAAACCAAGTATTAGAATATCTATTAAGAATGTATGTGAAAGACCAGCCTGGTAAATGGGAGGACTATTTACATCTGGTAGAATTTGCTTATAATAATAATCATCAGACATCAGCCAGATTTAGTCCATTTGAAATTTTATATGGATGGAAATGTAATACTCATATCTCTTGGAGTAATCCAGTAGATAGATTGGTATTAGGTCCAAAACTATTAAAAGAAATGGAAGAAATTGTGAAACAAGTGTAGGGAAATCTAAAAGTGGCATAGGATTGGCAGAAAAGTCAAGCAGACTTAAAAATAACTCCAAAGGAGTTTCAGGTAGGTGAACATGTGTTCATCAAGGTAAGGCCCAAAAAGAGCTCTCTAATATTGGGGAGTTGTGCAAAATTGGCACCTCGTTACTGTGGCCCATTTGAAATTTTGTCTAGGATTGGACAAGTAGCTTCTCAATTAGCATTACCACCTAACTTAAGAGTAGATAATTTTTTTCACATTTCCATTTTAAAGAAATATGTTCATGATGCTACTCATGTTGTTAACTGGAATGTTGTACAAGTGGAACGAGAAGGAGAATTTCTGGTGGAACCGGAATATATCCTCAGGAAAAGGGAAATTACACTTTGGAACCGCACCATTGGACAGGTGAAGGTGCAATGGAAGCACCTTAGTCCAGAGGAAGCCACATGATAATTGGAAAGTAAAATGCAAGATGCATATCCAATTCAATTCGAGGGGAATTTGGAGGATGAAGAATAAATAACATGAAAGACGATGTTATGTTCTAAGGGGGTGTGTATGTCACATGCCCCAATTTTCCAAAATAATATTATCTTATTTTGATTTTATTCCAAGACATTATGTTAAATTTAATACTAAGTTGTAAATGATGACTCAGTAGAGTCAAGGATAATGAATGTAATTCTGAATATTTTAATTTTAAATAAATAAAAGTGGAGACAACAGCTTAGGAGAGTTGTTAAAAAGAGTGTTACTGGTCAATTTGGTGGATGAGACTAGGTGGAGAGAAAATAGACAAGTGGTGGCATCCTCAAACACTTCCAATGTTGCAGGTGGAAACCTCCCTACATTTGGGGTCATGATCCCCCAAGAAAGTGGGATCAGAGAAGGTGGCTCAATTAATGACAACTAACCAAAAAATACCTAGGCAATATTAATAAAAAAAATCCCATTGAAGAGAGCTGAGGCTACTCATTCCAGGAGAAGAATCATTCAGGTGAATGTACTTCAAGGAATTCATTAGGAAGGGAACTTGTGGAAGGTGTTTGAGGGGTAAACTACATGAAGTGATCTAGTACAACTTTCCAGCTGAAAGATCTTGCTGCAGTGTGTAAAGTTGGTATTGAGTCATTGGACTAGTACTTGTTGTTTTCTCCACCCAGTCCCAGCCAAGGAGACCAGGAACAGGCTCGAGGGTCCTGAGAAGTCGTTGTTTGAGCACTCTCCAGGAGTTGGTAGGGAGAAATGGCCTCCCAATGCTGTTGTCATTCAACTTTAAAACAGGTTCTACAATCTTTCAATTGCTATGTTAAAGCTTATATCTGAGTATGAACAAATGATGAATGATTTATATGTTATGTTGTGAACTGTTAAGCTTGAAATATCTTAGTTGTTTGAATGTTGAATCTATACTCTAATGAAAAATAATCCTACCTGTGTTTTTCCCCATCTGGAATAAACCAGATCGTACTCTAGCACAGGTAGTGTGTTTAAAATGAATGACGTATGATAGGAATCTGAAATGAATAGAGTACTTATGTTTTTCAGAGTATTGAAATCTTTTCTTTCAGTAGATAGTTGCTTCCAGAAAGAATATTAATCTGTTTAGTAGGGTTGTTGTTAGAACCAGACCGTGTATTAAGAATATTAGAAAAAGAACAAGATCATATTATTTTACTAATAGCCATATGTTCAAGTATGTAAGTCATTCTTTTACACAGTACCTTCTTTTATAAACTATACATCTACACTGAAATAGAAGAAATAGAAATGTCGGTTAAATGCTTGTTATTTATGTTAAGTAAAGAATGTAAATATGGTTCTGTTAGTTTATATATTTTCCTAATAATAATAGCTATTTTTACCTGCAACTGTTTGAACTCTGAGTAAGGATTGGTAACCTAATTAAATTCTGAAGATAAATTAATTTGAGATAAGGAATATAATAAATAAGAACTTAATAACTCTTACAATATCCTTTTTCTTAGAATTAAAATAACTAAAAGACAGTAGTAACCTATGCTTAAAGTATTTAATAAGGAACTATCCTTATACACTTACAGACAAATTATATGTAAAGGAGTATTGACAGGTATGAAAATTCTTATTACTTTCACCAAGCTTACAAAAATAATCTTATTAAATAAACTAAACTATTATAGACTGTTCTTAGTCTTTATTAATAATATATATATGCAAATATAAGCAAAGATTTCAGAGTATTGAAATCTTTTCTTTCAGTAGATAGTTGCTTCGAGAAAGAATATTAATCTGTTTAGTAGGGTTGTTGTTAGAACCAGACTGTGTATTAAGAATATTAGAAAAAGAACATGATCATATTATTTTACTAATAGCAGTATGTTCAAGTATGTAAGTCATTCTTTTACACAGTACCTTCTTTTATAAACTATACATCTACACTGAAATAGAAGAAATAAAAATGTCAGTTAAATGCTTGTTATTTATGTTAAGTAAAGAATGTAAATATGGTTCTGTTAGTTTATATCTTTTCCTAATAATAATAGCTATTTTTACCTGCAACTATTTGAACGCTAAGTAAGGATTGGTAACCTAATTAAATTCTGAAGATAAACTAATTTGGGATAAAGAATATAATAAATAAGAACTTAATAACTCTTACAATATCCTTTTTCTTAGAATTAAAATAACTAAAAGACAGTAGTAACCTATGTTTAAAGTATTTAATAAGGAACTGTCCTTATACACTTACAGACAAATTATATGTAAAGGAGTATTGACAGGTATGAAAATTCTTATTACTTTCACCAAGCTTACAAAAATAATCTTATTAAATAAACTAAACTATTATAGATTGTTCTCAGTCTTTATTAATAATATATATATGCAAATATAAGCTTAATACAATACAGTATGCACAAACAATATTATTATTAACACAAATAATATTATTATTAACATAAACAATATTGTTTATAAATCAAAAGAAATTCTTTTACAAACTGGAGTAATTTTTAAAAGAACTGAGATTATTTCTACAAACCCTAAACTAGAATTATTTAAGCCATTGAAATAAATTTAAACTCTTGTGATAGTAATCGAATTTAATGAAATAACAATACATAAATCATTATTATAAAAGTTAAATAGGGTAAAAACCCTGGCTCATACCTGTATTTTTATATACATTAGTAACCTAGGATAAACCATAAGTTTAGTTTTTTTTTTACCATTAAAATAATGAACTAAATTTATTACATAGAAATGAAATACAATACTGAAAAACATATACAAAATGTATACTTATAAAAGAAACTGTTTCTTTTTATACAAACAGGGTGTACTTGTGAAAGCAAAATACAGGGTTAAAAACCCTTATAATTATTACAATTATAAATATCAAAACATTGAAGTAATAAACCAAATTTATTTAATTATCTAACCATTAAGTCACCAGGCATTTATAAATTACTTACAGTCCTGTAAGGACAAAACAACAGACTATGTAATTATTATAAACTAGAATTTCCACAATGCCTTGTAATACTAATTAACAGTCAACTAAATAAGTATTAAATTTTTTTAAAAATTAAGTAGAATAATTTATTTCAAAACGAGGGTTTTCACAGGATAAAACCTAGTTCATAACTCTGAATAAAAACAAGCAAGAATTAAACTATGACTATAAGTATCAGTCTTAAAAACCTTAATTATAAACTCTTACAGAGTACAAAAACTTCACTTACAGTCAAGAAGGGTAAAAACCCTGAATTTACACAGAGCATAATATAAAACATCTGATTAACCAAAACAAGTTTTAAGACAGAACTATCTTTACAAGAACTATTAATTTAAAGAAGCCGTAAATTCAACATCAAAACTAATTATATTGCTCAGTTAAAACCGAGTCTACCCATTGACTAGAGAGGGTTCGAAACTGAGTAAACCAACTTATGACCTGTAAAGAAATCAAACCACATAAATTATGGTGAGTCAAGGAAGGCTTCCCAAAACCCTGGGTGAATCCAAATGACCACCATGTTACAAGTAGGGTGAAAACCCAACACATGGACCACGGGGCTTACCTAAACTAAGCCACGAACCACAGCATTCGCTGGTTGACTGCATGCTTCCTCCACCGTGAAAGCACTTAGTGGCGAGCACCTACAAGGAGATTAAAAGACTAATGTCAATAAATAAATAGCCCAAGATATGTTATGCCTTTGTAATAGCATTACACCTGTTGCAATTTAAATAAAAGTGAAAACAAAATTTTACCTGTCAATGGAAACAACGAACAACCTCATAGAAGAACTCTCACCTACAAGCTTTGCAAACTAAAGACTCAACAGCCTGCAAGACAAAACCTCATGCAACGGCGAGCCACAAGGACATCAAAAGAAAACTGGAGCAGACGACGAGCCACGAGGACGACGGAAGGAATATTACACAGACATCAAGACAAGGGTAACGATAATCTCTACAAAGCTTGCAGAGTGAGCACCCAGAGCCACTAAGAATGGATTTTAAAACCACACACCGGTGACAAATGCAACACTAAACCAATACTCAAGACAACTAGAACAGAAGAGGACCGATGGCTACCATGAAATCCAAGCAAAGCAGCCTCAAGGGCTAGCATGAACTGCAGGGAAGAAATGATAAGGGTTAGGGTTACGATAGTATTTATATCTTCCAAGCTTGGTCAAGAGAATAACATGTGGTTACGTAAATCAAGCCATGCATTGGATCGTTCCCTATAGTGCCTGCATATAACAATATCCAATTATTTAATCACGATGCATAAAACTATATCATAACCAAATTATTGTTTATCAATCAACACACCGCTCATCATATGATACTAGGTCATAGTTAGAACATCGACGTTCTGAATTACGTTGACATCAAGGAATATCACCTTTAAACCTTGGTTAAAGCCCGAAAATCGATCATGCATAAGACTCATTCCACCATTTAACCTTATGTTATAATATTATAACATCACAAATGCGATTTGGTTGGTAGCATATCCTTTCTCTAAACATTGACCTTGTTTTGGATAGAGACCATATGTTATGGGATAGCTCAAGCTAACAACTATAGTTCTCCTATGTAAAAATGCATAGTTAATCTCTTATAAAAGGCAATATAAGTTATAACTTTTATAAGTGGCATAATGTAATAGTTTAGAGAATCATAAACTCTAATTTAAACATGTTTATGACCTTGAATTAATTATATACTAAATGTCTATTAACAAAATAGAGTATGCATGTTTATAAGTCACACAAGAACTAATAACTCAAATGATAGTAGAACTATGAAGTGGAAAAAATGTATTGTAAGAACACTATTATGAAATTTTGTTACATAGTTCAAAGAAACAATACTTTGATGAATTTTGGTTGTGACTCAACTTGGTAATTACTAAAGATTCACCATGTCTATTGGGTAGTAAAGTAGTTATAGAATTATACAAAATAACTAGAAAGTCAACCCGTTTTGAAAGCATCAATCTCAGAAAAACTGTTTGTAGACAGTAATTTAATTCAAGAGAAGTATCATAGAAAAATTAAGAAATTTAATAGGAATGATCCTATTTAGTCCAAAAATTATTAGAACCACATGGTTCGACATGAAATTAAAATATAGGAAAACAATGATCTCATGTAGGAAGGCATTATGGTTTTTAGTTTGCACAATCGAACTTATACTGTCAAAAGGTTAACAAGTTGTATGTTATCTCACAGAAGCGAAATGTGGAACAGTTGTTACACATATAAGTTAATGTATTATTGTATAAATAATAACAAAACAATCATTATAACATTGTAATTTATATATACTAAAGTAGAATTACTTTGTAATTGAGATTCTAATTCTTAGAGTCGCAAACATATCTTACTGTCGCTACTTACTTCTAAACTTTATTACAAGAAAAACTAAAGGAAGCCAAATGGTTTTACCTCACGGAAGTTGTTTAGAGTTTAGCAGCTTAATTACTAAGCTTTATAATTGAAAATAAAATACTACTGGATACTTTAAGAATTTTTAATACGTACTCGTTCGATCATGCCTGTAAGTCTGTAAGAACCAGTAATCTTTTGTGTTAGCACAATTGCTAAGTAAGCCCCGGATTCAAAAGTTAGATTCCACCTACTTGACAAGAAGAGACTCATTAGTAAACTGAAATAAAACAATACGCAAGTAAACTTTATTCTTGTTACAAAAATGAACTGTTGAGTTAACATAATTGAGATTTAGTAAAACTAATTATTTGACTATTTCTTTTATTGCTAACCTTTAGCTATTAGTGAAACCGCAGGTTTTAGCATTTGTTGTTACCTCAAAATTTTAATTTTTTGCATAAATTTGGGGTTTTGACACCATCCATCAAGAACCAAGGCCTCTATACTCCGTTTCCTACCCCTAGTCGACATTAGGAATCCATATCCATGGATTACATGCCGAGCCTTCCTTCTACTAAGCACGGCAACGACTGTGTGTTTGTGGTCATTGACAGATTCTCAAAGATGGCCTTAATGGAAGCCTGCAAGAAGAATATCACAACAGAAGCCACTGTTAAACTCTTCTTTGAAAGAGTGTGGGTACTCTTTGGGATCCCACAGTCTATAATCTCAGATCGGG
The DNA here is from genome assembly GCA_001517045.1 of Pseudotsuga menziesii. Classification (NCBI taxonomy): domain Eukaryota; kingdom Viridiplantae; phylum Streptophyta; class Pinopsida; order Pinales; family Pinaceae; genus Pseudotsuga; species Pseudotsuga menziesii. Next base: position 31,540 of record LPNX011028034.1, read on the forward strand.
ATAGTAGACTCCTTAGTATATTCTGGTCTAGCCTATGATCAATGCTAGACACCAAGATCACTAAGTCCACAACTATCCATCCCCAGACTAATGCCCAGACAGAGGTCGTCAACAGGATGATCATACACATTTTGCACATGTACAACTCAAAGCATCCACACACATGGGATTAGAGCATCCCCTATGTACAACACAGCTATAATCGGGCCCTCCATGTCTCAACCAACCACAAACCCTTTTAGGTGGGCATGGGATTCCAGCCACTATGTCCCATTGACATAGCCATGTCATTCGCAACTACTCAGGCTGATTCATCTCATATCCAGTCTGAAGTTTCCAAGGTGAACAACTTCATTGAATGCATTCAGCACATTCACCAATAGGTTCATGGCATATTGGATAGATCCAATGCTAAGTACAAGTAGTGACATGATCAACATCGGGTGCAACACAACTTCCAGGTGGGCGACAAAGTGTGGCTACATTTGCAGAAGGAGCACCTCACTGGACCCCACTACAAGATTCGCTCACTCTGATATGGGCCATACACCATCACCAAGGATTTCAGGGATAATGCCTTCAAGCTTAGTATTCCACCATTCCTTTTTCTGCACCCATTGTTCAATGTGGATCACCTTTAGCCCTAATTTCCACCTTTACTGGACACATCAGACGTGGCAGAACAACTCACACCAACAAAGTTAAACCCCGACTACACAAGCCATAACTAATCAGATTATGGACACAGAGATCAAGAACACTCGCCAACAGAAGATCTAGCTATATCAAGCTGTCAAAGTAGGCCAACTCCTTCACTAGGGAAAGTGGCTCACCAGGGACCAAGTTCAGTAGAAGTTTCCTCATCTCATGGAGGAACTCAACGCAATGGGGACCATTGCTTCCTAGGGGGGGAGGAATCATCCAAGAGGATATTGGTGGCCACCCACCTATTCCACTTGGACCCCCACCATTGTTTCTTTCAATTTTCCAGTTTCCTTAATTATAGCACAATTTACTATTTTTTGCAGTTTTCAGGTCCTAAACGTTTGGAGCCGTTTTGAGGCCCTAAATGACGTTTTTTCAACATCGAATGGTTGGGAAAATATGAGTCCATTTTGGACTAGATATTTGTTATTTATGGATATATTCCTTAAACAGATCTTTCTAATGATGTATCATGCATGTCAAATGGAGGTAGTATGCTAAAGTTACAACCCCGATAAATTGATGTACCAAATTACCCAATGGGGGCCACATTCTGGCATTTCACCTCCTAGGGTTAGGTTTTTGGATGTGTAGGGTTTCCATTTTTCCTCAATATAGGCCTTTGAGCCTCATTGTAACACAGATTTTAGAGGCATGTAGCTGCCACATCTCTTCTCAGAGATAAGCTACCAGCACTCTAGCTAGTTTATTTCCATTCTATATGTAAACAAGTTTCAGTTATTGATGAATGAAATCAAGTGTTATTTCCACTGCATATTTGTTTCTATAGTTATTTGTGTATTTTGTTGCGTTCCTTCATAAATACGAATTAGTGGTATCAAATCAATCTACTCTTTCTCGATCCTTTTTTGCATGTCCCCAATGAGGGCAGGGTATAAAGAGTTAGGGATCGATCTAGTTGAAATTTGCAACATTAGCCTCACAAATCCTAGTGGCCACCCATGGGGGACGAAAAGAAAGACGAGGGCACATAAGATCCTGTCAAAATGTTGCTTGAGGAGGCCCTTAAAAAAAAAAGGAATGCGATGATGGATAACTTCGCCCAGATGCCATAGATAGATGGTTGAATCTATTAGAAGATATTTCTCGATTCATGACTTTTCCGACCGGGAAAAGATTACTTTTTCTTTACTCAAAGTCGCCCCCCATGTCAAGGACTAGTGGGAAACGTACTATGAGAGAAAGGATGAGGAGGAACCCTCTCTATTCTCAGTTGTACCCACTTGGAATTCTTTTCAAGATGCCATAAAGGGACAATATTATCCAATGGGGAGCTATGAGGACAAGTACATCCAATGGACTACGCTGCAGCAGTAAAGAGATCAAGATGTGCATGAGCTGACGAATTTGTTCCATACCCTGTGCACCAATTTGGGTACCAAATATTTAGAGAAACATTTGGTGCTGAAGTACTAGGGTTATCTGCATAGATACATTCAAGAGGAAATGGAGTTCCTCGACATCTCTTCGCTTGGTACGGCATATCGGTATGCTGCCAAAATTGAGCAAAAATTCAAACAGAAAAAGTGAGACTTTGGACATGCAAATCAGAAGTAAGGGAAAGGTTCCCCCAAACTGTAGAACCAAGGACACGGCTAAGGCATGGTGACTCAAGAAAAATTTCCAAATCTGCAAGCAAAGAGAAACACTACATAGCCAAAGAAGGAAGGAGTAAAGTGGTGCGAGTTCCATAAGAGCTCCACTCACAACCCAAGTGAGTGTCGGGCCAAGTAGTCACTGGTGGGCGAGATAAAGGATTTTGAATCAAATGCATACTCTGACACTAAATCAGAACCCAAGAAGGGGAATGACAGAGGGAAGAATATTATCGATTCAAAGCCCAACACCACCATTTCCACTATGAAGATCCAAAAGGAAGAACCAGAAGATTCATAGGAGGAGGAGCGTCTTTTCCACTCCCAGATATCGGTAAAGGGTTCCCCGTTATAGTTCATTGTGGACAATGGGAGCCAAATGAACCTGATTTCAGTAGAGGTCATGAAACGACTGGGTTTTCCAACCACAACACACCCGCAATTGTACACCATCAGGTGGATTCACCAAGGACAGGATCTCCGCGTCAGTGGGTAGTGCCGCATTCCCTATAGCATCAATCCCTTCACTGATGAGGTATTATTTGATATTACTCCTCTTGATGGTTTTGATGTATTATTAAGTCAAACATACTTATGGAAGAGACATGCTATGTATGAGTCCCGGCCTCGCGCTGTTATTATTACATTGGGAAATAATTTGTACAGGATACAGAGGTACCGCCTTCTTCCGTTGTCTCTTTGGTTGCTGAAAAATAATGTAGTAAGCTCATTTCCAAAATCAAGAATTTTGTTTTCTTGATGATCCACCCTCAAGGAAAGAAGAAGATCATGGCCATGACCTCCAGAGCTGTTGTAAAAGGTTCACATTCGGCCAAGTTCATCACCCTGTGGGATCCTGATCGTGTTGGTACAGAAGAAGGATAAGACTTGGAGACTTTGTATTGACTATCGAGCACTGAATAAGATCACTATCCAGAGTAGGTACCCGATCCCATAGATTGATGATCTCCTAGACCAGCTTAAAGGGGTGAAATATTTTAGCAAGACCAACTTAAAGTCTGTGTATCACTAGTTACTGATCGAAGTGACTGATGTGTGGAAGACTGCCTTCACAGCCAAGGAGGGCCTTTTCAAATGGTTGGTCATGCCTTTCGGGCTGATGAATGCTCCTACAACCTTCATGAGACTGATGGATGACATATTGTAGCCATTCACCAACTCATTTGTGTAGTGCCCCTCTTATACCTAGGTGCCAATGTGTGCAGAGATTTTGTTTTTATGTTTACATTACTACTACAAAGGAGTCAAATCTGTTAGCAGCAACCTTGTTAAGAAGATTCATGCACATTGTAAACAATAATTTGAGAATTATCTTTAATTTAATTTACAACATGTCATCATCATGGTTCCCTGAAGACGGCTTACTGTGCATACCATAAATTAGTAAGATAACAGTAACATTTTTAATTGTCTTTTTACAATATTACCTTCCTGTACAAAATAAGGGTTAAGGAGAAATCTTTCCTAAAGAGTCATTCATACATAATAAGACTTTCTACAACTTCCTCATCATGAGAACAAATGAAAAGGTGATATACCAAAAGCACCTAAGATAACAATTGTTAAGGACACTCAACTTGTGACATCCCGAATGAACTGGAATTTATCCTTAGAAGGAATACGAAACTGTTTTTCTCTACTTCACGAAAAATTAGTTATACCCATTGGATTAAGCTCATTTTGACCATAAATACATCCTTAAGGAATACCAAATGATAATATGCATATTCTTTATTTTTCCATGTAATCCTTATGCTACTTTGCAAAAACTCCTAAACTAACTTAAGTCATAAGAGCATTTCTTACTACAAGCAAGGAATACCAAGAGGTTATTTTCACTACTTCCATTTCCCACTTACTTTATAACCACACTATATGGGATACACAAGTACATGTAGGTTATGTTCATTTATATTTTCCTTTAGTTCATTTATAATTACCTTGGGTTGTTGTCATTGCAGGATGATTCGGCTACTCATCCTGCAAGTACTTCAATAATTCTATACGATCACAACTAGGAGATCTTTCTCAATTCATAGGTTATTCAATAGTCATAGTTAACATAGGCGAGACACATACAATGCTTTGTTCATGTAATAATCCTTGGAATGATACTGATCTATATCAACAAATTTTAGTGATGCATGAATAAAACCATAACACCAAACTTATAGTATTTGTTTACACTTTCAAATGCAAGCATTAGGAGATGGGACAAGAATGTTCCCGCTGCGGCTGCTAAGAAGACAACTGAGTTAGATGGTTACAGTCCAATGAATAAAAGAACATAATTTATTGCATAATCAATTACATATACACAGTATGGTGCTCTACCATACTATCAGCATGCGCAGTATGGTGTTCTACCATACTATCATCATATGCATCCTCGTTGCGATCCCTTCCCTGCGCTTCACAACTTAGCATTAAAATATTCAAAGAGGAAAATATAAACTCTTTATAAATGCAGCTAACCGCTTTAATGACTAACACTAATAACTAGAAAATAAAACCAAATTAAAACTTCATTTTCTACGTTAAAAGACTGGACCGACTGAAAGCTCGACTTTGACTTTCCACCCAACCAACTGACTCTATCTGGCGTGCGTTAATCTGCCTAGAGTCACCCCCGAGCTTGGGCGATGAACCCACTAAGGTTAGGGAGAAAATTTACACCTTTACAAAGCTCAAAGTGACCAGGTTTAGAATTTAAGATAAGGTATTACCAAAAGTTTCCGACACAACATTCATTACTCGAGGCCTTACACCACATATTCATATTTATTTTTCTTAAGTTTAAAGTTCCATGCATCAACTTATTCATGGAAGTGCTTCCATATAAAAACACTTAGTTATGGTAGTACTTTCATAAATATACTTTAAACTTACAACAATATTTGTTGTACCCTTAATTTTATATTTATATCCCAAAGTTTCCACTGCACACATATATATTTATTGAGGAAATTCCAATAGAAAAGGGTTCCACTTTATAAAATCTATCTGCCTTTATAATAAGGCTTTACCAAAATCTTTATGTATATAAGGTGCTATATCCCTTTAACATGTGCTTGATAAATCCAAGATTGAGATGAATATAGACTGGTTGATAATTTCCAAAATGTCCAAATCGTATAGCATTTAAACCACTTAATATCTAAAAAATAAAAAAAAACTCTTCAAATTACTTCTTTAAAATTATGAATTTTAAAGAAACTTAAAATTTATTGAATGAAAACTTTATGCTCTAAAGCAACTTTAAAGTTCACTACATGGATAATTTTAAGTTTTAAAGAAACTTTAAAATATGCTTTAAGGAATTTAGGAAACTTTAATTTGATTATATTCCCAACTTAAATTGTAGAATCATAACTAGATAGACTAAGACTTATAGTGAGAGCACTCTAACTTTAGAGCATCGATTATAGTGGATCTGTGGCAAATGTGATTATATCGGACAGAAAATAACTCCTGCAGTCTCCTGTCCGCACACTGGATGATATCATCGCTTTCAATGGACGACATAGGCAGGACATACATTTCAGGGTATGGATCGGTTCCAAACGCAGACAGCGCTGGTAGCATTCCGTCGTGTGGATCAAAAATGTGCACACAAACCTTGTACATTCTTTAATATATGACCTATTAAAAAAAGGGTTCATACATTTCAATGTATGGATCTATTAAACAAAGACTCATACATTTCAACGTATGGATCTATTATTTGAAACGTCGGCACCTGAAGGTGGACATGTGACTCAGATCGCAGGCACACCCATTTATATGAGGGTTAAGAGTATATGCATTGGTAAAAATAAAACTAAAAAGAAGAACTTACCCTACTCCATGCTATTTCCAAATCCCAGATATGGATTGCAACTTTAAAGTGCAGGCCTGGAAGCCGTCAAGGAAAAATTGTGCAGAAGAAACCTCCACAACGTATTATATATATGCACACAGGCTTGGAATCTAAAATAAGGCGACAGGTTTCATTAATCGGATCCCTGGTATAAATGCAGATGTGGGCTTGGGCTTAGACAAGCCATGGCTGGGTTCAATACAAATATTTTGGACATATCTTACATGATTGGTGTAGATTTTAGTGGATCTGATATTTATCAGCAATCAAAGGCAGTTATCACATGAAGGCCAAGGAAACAATGTATACATATCATGGATCACGCTCGAGCTGATCTTTAACAATAATAAAAATCTGTTAAAACAAAAACCGAAAGAATCAACGAATGCAATGTGTGGATTGTGGTATATTTGGGATTTATCCACAATCTGAGGCAGTTTAGCACGAAATCCCAATCAATCAAATATCAAATGTATCCAACCATACCAATATCCATCTTAACGCAGGTAAGGAGAAATATTTAAATGCATGTGAACATACCAGCCATATCTTCATGATTCAGATCTGATACACAAGATGGGCATCAAATAAAATGCAGAAGAAGTCCAGGTTCGAGATCCGACTTACTCTGGCGCATATCCTTCCCGCATGAAGAGAATAGCCTCTGTTTTTTTTTTCACCTTTGTCGAACTCCTCACAAGTCCTGGTAATCCCCTAGGCACTCCTGCGCAGATTTCCCAGCAAACATGTGTTGCCCCCTTAAAGAAAATCCTTTCATAACTTAATAACGGATTTCTCCTTCTGGCGCGCTGAGTCCCCCACAATTCAAGGAGTAAATCATGATATTTTCTATTAACAAGGCAATTTTCCCTAAATTAAGGTAGTAATTAACCACTAGGAGGCATGCAACGCTTCCATCTTTCATGCTTTTACCCAAAACAAAAGGTCCATGCTCATTGCATGCGGAAAAGCAGAACTCGCGCCCAAGGGTTTCCTCATTTCATGCTACCATCCTTATTTACAAATGGTAGTTGCTTAATTAAAATCTGTTGGGTTTCCCCAAGAGGCGAGAGGGTGAAGTCTTTACCCATTTATTTCCTTTTTGATAAAGTTTTTTTTTCCCTTAAAGTTTCACACGTGTATTTTTTTTTAATCATTCTATGCTAGCGATAGGTATATGTATATATCTGTTCATATTACAAAATCAATACATATAATGAGGTTTGTACTTTATTACAAAATCAATAGTACTTGTCATGTATACCCATAGTAATGAGGTTTGCACTTTCATGTGTATAAGATGTTTTCTTACGGTAATATATATATATATATATAATGATGGTTTTTTTTTTCTCCACATATATTTTCTCAAGGTTATATATGTCCATTGTTTCTTTTACCTTTTATAACTTTATTATTGCGAGGCAACAACGAGCGCTAGGTTCGCATGATCCACCTCTTAATTGTCTTAGTATTTACAAGCACACAACTATTTATTTCATTGAGTTTCTCAGTTCCCTTTTTTTTCTGGAAATCCCTTTTCCCCTAGTGGGTTCATCGCCAAATATTGTTTTAGTCGTTCGAAGCTTTCAGTCGTTAACCCTATCAATTATAACCACAACTTGACAGAGGTTTATAGTCAATACTTACAGTGATATTTACTTACATTGTGAGCTCTAGGTCGAGGTGGTGAGGGATGTTACATCCTCTCCCCCTTGAATTAACACCATCCTCGGTGTTACCAGTTTTCCCAGCCTTGTCTCCTTTTCTTCTTCAGGTTCTTAATGCTTGCTTTTATATTCTTTAGTCCCTCTTGACAAGTGGGAGTAGGTCACCAAACCTGCATTTTAAGAATATATATGCATGTCTACTATATCGACATTGCTATCAATGTAAAACTCAGGAATCTAACATCATACAATTTTCATAACATGTCAGTTATATTGCTAATAAAGAAACATATAGATACCATTTTACCTGTATTGCACTTTCCATTACTTTATTTTCAAGTCACAAGTTTATTGTTTAGTTATTACTTATTTACAACCTTACAGTTTAATAATTTCTTTTATTTCTCCAGGTGATATCAAGGGTGCCATGATCGTCTTCATGCCCTTCAAATATCCCGCTTCTTTTATTTCTCCAGGTGATATCAAGGGTGCCATGATCATCTTCATGCCCTTCAAATATACCGCTTCTTTAATTTCTCCAGGTGATATCAAGGGTGCCATGATCATCTTCATGCCCTTCAAATATCCCACTTCTTTTATTTCTCCAGGTGATATCAAGGGTGCCATGATAGTCTTCATGCCCTTCAAATATCCCGCTTTCCATGGAGGGTGTTAGTGCGATGGCTAAGACCACGTTAACTCAGTCCAATCCATGCTGTAGAGAGACTCATGGTTACTGAGGAATGAGGTCAACACCTCATTGCGCGCCCCTCCGTTAATCCTCGTGAGTGACCGAGTCCGCGGCCTACCCTCACGGCAGCATGCCTCTTGCAGGTAAAAGCCTCTCTCGCTTTTCAACCTGCCACATGGAAAATATGTGCTCACCATACCGGTACTTTCCTTCCCCAAGGACCCCCGAGCTGAATGGGGTTGCAGGAAGAAGTACCCAAGCACGATCAGAGTGTGTAGAATCACTAAGGGCCTCCCAACCCTGTTCACACCTGATGAACCAAACTCTCTACAGCCACCATCCACCTCTGCCTTCATCCGTCCAACATTAGGGTAAAAAGCATCCCATATCCAATCTTCTAATTTAGGATTTCATTACTTAACTATTCTTAAATTCCATTTTGCTTTTTGATTTGCTATTTTTGTGTGTGCAATGTGTTAATCTTTAGAATCTTCTTTTATTTTGTTTATCATGATTTCTTCTTATTTTTATTTTTATTTTTATTTTTATTTCATAAGGTTGCACTGTAGCCTAATTTCATAAGCAAATCTACTTTCATGTCCTTGAAATATTTTTTTCATACCTTGCGATTATGTATGAGAGATCGATAGTCTCTATGTTTGCACAACCTGATTTCCTAGGCTTCTCTTGCATGCCCAATATTACATTGCATCTAGCCACAATTTTTCCATCTGGTTTCTACATTCACTTAGCACTCATTCAATAGTCAATGGAATCTAATTGGAGATTCTTTAAGAAAACCATATTCTACTTTATAACAGATCGCAACATAGCATCTTATATCCTCATTCACCATTATTTCTAAATCAAAGCGATAGTAATTCCAGGATAAGTTTTTACCTCATGTTTATGTTCATTTAGGCCGCAAGCTCAAATGCTATTGCTGTGCGCACCTGTAGGGGGAGCATCAAGGGTCTGTTCCTGTTGTTTTTATGGACCCAAAACTTGAGAAGTTCCCATGAATCCATTGTCCCAACCAGAACAATTGTTCTTAGTTAACAACAATTTGTTCATAAAGGTGTTAGCAGTTGTGCCTTACTACTATCATTCATTTAGCATATTGTTGTATACCTGCATAATCCTAATAATATCATGGATAAAACATCTTCAAAATAAACAAACTATCATCATAGCTATGTACTTACCTCGTTGGGCATCACCTTGAGGTGGGGACGCTATTCCTGCATAATTACAGGGTCAACCAATACATATAATTACTTAAAGTTGCTGCACTTTACAATACTAGTGTTGTAGATCAACGCGAGTCCATTGATTTCCCGTTATCTCCAGCCAACTGGTTTGTCAAAAAAACAAAATGGTAGAATCATTTTTGAGTCTAGATAGGCCCGAGTGTTTTGACCTTGGCTCTGATACCATATGTAGTGCCCCTCTTATACCTAGGTGCCAATGTTTGCAGAGATTTTGTTTTTATGTTTACATTACTACTACAGAGGAGTCAAATATGTTAGCAGCAACCTTGTTAAGAAGATTCATGCACATTGTAAACAATCATTTGAGAATTATCTTTAATGTAATTTACAACATGTCATCATCATGGTGCCCCGAAGACGGCTTACTGTGCATACCATAAATTAGTAAGATAACAGTAACATTTTTAATTGTATTTTTACAATATTACCTTCCTGTACAAAATAAGGGTTAAGGAGCAATCTTTCCTAAAGAGTCATTCATACATAATAAGACTTTCTACAACTTCCTCATCATGAGAACAAATGAAAAGGTGATATACCAAAAGCACCTAAGATAACAATTGTTAAGGACACTCAACTTGTGACATCCCGAATGAACTGAAATTTATCCTTAGAAGGAATACGAAACTGTTTTTCTCTACTTCACAAAAACTTAGTTATACCCATTGGATTAAGCTCATTTTGACCGTAAATACATCCTTAAGGAATACCAAATGATAATATGCATATTCTTTATTTTTCCATTTAATCCTTATCCTACTTTGCAAAAACTCCTAAACTAACTTAGGTCATAAGAGCATTTCTTACTACAAGCAAGGAATACCAAGAGGTTATTTTCACTACTTCCATTTGCCACTTACTTTATAACCACACTATATGGGATACACAAGTACATGTAGGTTATGTTCATTTATATTTTCCTTTAGTTCATTTATAATTACCTTGGGTTGTTCTCATTGCAGGACAATTCGGCTACTCATCCTGCAAGTACTTCAATAATTCTATATGATCACAACTACGAGTTCTTTCTCAATTCATAGGTTATTCAATAGTCATAGTTAACATAGGCGAAACACATACAATGCTTTGTTCATGTAATAATCCTTGGAATGATACTGATCTATATCAACAAATTTTAGTGATGCATGAATAAAACCATAACACCAAACTTGTAGTATTTGTTTACACTTTCAAATTCAAGCATTAGGAGATGGGATTAGAATGTTCCGCTGCAGCTGCTAAGAAGACAACTGAGTTAGATGGTTACAGTCCAATGAATAAAAGAACATAATTTATTGCATAATCAATTACATATACACAGTATGGTGCTCTACCATACTATCAGCATGCGCAGTATGGTGTTCTACCATACTATCATCATATGCATCCTCGTTGCGACCCCTTCCCTGCGCTTCACAACTCAGCATTAAAATATTCAAAGAGGAAAATATAAACTCTTTATAAATGCAAATAACCGCTTTAATGACTAACACTAATAACTAGAAAATAAAACCAAATTAAAACTTCATTTTCTACGTTAAAAGACTGGACTGACTGAAAGCTCGACTTCGACTTTCCACCCAACCAACTGACTCTATCTAGCGTGCATTAATCCGCCTAGAGTCACCCCCAAGCTTGGGCGACGAACCCACTAAGGTTAGGGAGACAATTTACACCTTTACAAAGCTTAAAGTGACCAGGTTTAGAATTTAAGATAAGGTATTACCAAAAGTTGCCGACACAACATACATTACTCGAGGCCTTACACCACATATTCATATTTATTTTTATTAAGTTTAAAGTTCCATGCATCAACTTATTCATGGAAGTGATTCCATATAAAAACACTTAGTTATGGTAGTACTTTCATAAATATACTTTAAACCCACAACAATATTTGTCATACCCTTAAGTTTATATTTATATCCCAAAGTTTCCACTGCACACATATATATTTATTGACGAAATTCCAATAGAAAAGGGTTCCACTTTATAAAATCTATCTGCCTTTATAATAAGGCTTTACCAAAATCTTTATGTATATAAGGTGCTATATCCCTTTAACATGTACTTGATAAATCCAAGATTGAGATGAATATAGACTGGTTGATAATTTCCAAAATGTCCAAATCGTATAGCATTTAAACCACTTAATATCTAAATAATAATATAAAAAACCTCTTCAAATTACTTCTTTAAAATTATGAATTTTAAAGAAACTTAAAATTTATTGAATGAAAACTTTATGCTTTAAAACAACTTTAAAGTTCACTACATGGATAATTTTAAGTTTTAAAGAAACTTTAAAATATGCTTTAAGGAATTTAGGAAACTTTCATTTGATTATATTCCCAACTTAAATTGTAGAATCATAACTAGATAGACTAAGACTTATAGTGAGAGCACTCTAACTTTAGAGCATCGATTATAGTGGATCTGCGGCAAATGTGATTATATCGGACATAAAATACCTCCTGCAGTCTCCTGTCCACACAGTGGCTGATATCATCGCTTTCAATGGATGACATAGGCAGGACATACATTTCAGGGTATGGATCGGTTCCAAACGCAGACAGCGCTGGTAGCATTCCATCGTGTGGATCAAAAATGTGCACACAAACCTTGTACATTCTTTAATATACGATCTATTAAAAAAAAGGGTTCATACATTTCAATTTATGGATCTATTAAACAAAGACTCATACATTTCAATGTATGGATCTATTATTTGAAACGCCGGCACCTGAAGGTGGACATGTGACTCAGATCGCAGGCACACCTATTTATATGATGGTTAAGAGTATATGCATTGGTAAAAAAAAAAAAAAAAAGAACTTACCCTACTCCATGCTATTTCCAAATCCCAGATATGGATTGCAACTTGAAAGTGCAGGCCTGGAAGCCGTCAAGGAAAAATTGTGCAGACAAAACCTCCACAACTTATTATATATATGCACACAGGCTTGGAATCTAAAATAAGGTGACAGGTCGCATTAATCGGATCCCTGGTATAAATGCAAACGTGGGCTTGGGCTTAGACAAGCCGTGGCTGGGTTCAATACAAAGATTTTGGACATATCTTACATGATTGGTGTAGATTTTAGTGGATCTGATATTTATCAGCAATCAAAGGTAGTTATCACATGAAATCCAAGGAAACAATGTATACATATCATGGATCACGCTCGAGCTGATCTTTAACAATAATAAAAATCTGTTAAAACAAAAACCGAAAGAATCAACGAATGCAATGTGTGGATTGTGGTATATTTGGGATTTATCCACAATCTGAGGCAGTTTAGCATGAAATCCCAATCAGTCAAATATCAAATGCATCTAACCATACCAAGATCCATCTTAACGCAGGTAAGGAGAAATATTTAAATGCATGTGAACATACCAGCCATATCTTCATGATTCAGATCTGATACACAAGATGGGCATCAAATAAAATGCAGAAGAAGTCCAGGTTCGAGATCCGACTTACTCTGGCACATATCCTTCCCGCATGAAGAGAATAGCCTCTTTTTTTTTTTTTCACCTTCACCAGACTCCTCACAAGTCCTGGTAATCCCCTAGGCACTCCTACGCAGATTTCCCAGCAAACATGTGTTGCCCCCTTAAAGAAAATTATTTCATAACTTAATAACGGCTTTCTCCTTCTAGCGTGCTGAGTCCCCCACAATTCAAGTAGTAAATCATGCTATTTTCTATTAACAAGGCAGGTTTCCCTAAATTAAGGTAGTAATTAACCACTAGGAGGCATGCAGCGCTTCCATCATTCATGCTTTTACCCAAAACAAAAGGTCTATGCTCATTGCATGCGGAAAAGCAGAACTCGTGCCCAAGGGTTTCCTCATTTCATGCTACCATCCTTATTTACGAATGGCAGTTGCTTAATTAAAATCTGTTGGGTTTCCCCAAGAGGCGAGAGGGTGAAGTCTTTACCCATTTATTTCCTTTTTGATAAAGTTTTTTTTTTCCTTGAAGTTTCACACGTGTATTTTTTTTTAATCTTTCTATGCTAGCGATAGGTATATGTATATATCTGTTCATATTACAAAATTAATACATATAATGAGGTTTGTACTTTATTACAAAATCAATAGTACTTGTCATGTATACCCATAGTAATGAGGTTTTCACTTTCATGTGTATAAGATGTTTTCTTATGGTAATATATATATATATATATAGATAATGATGTTTTTTTTTTCCTCCACATTTATTTTCTCAAGGTTATATATGTCCATTATTTCTTTTACCTTTTATAACTTTATTATTGCGAGGCAACAACGAGTGCTAGGTTCGCATGATCCACCTCTTAATTGTCTTAGTATTTACAAGCACACAGCTATTTATTTCATTGATTTTCTCGGTTCCCTTTTTTTTCTGGAAATCCCTTTTCCCCTAGTGGGTTCGTCGCCAAATATCGTTTTAGTCGTTCGAAGCTTTCAGTCGTTAACCCTATCAATTAAAACCACAACTTGACAGAGGTTTATAGTCAATACTTACAGTGATATTTACTTACACTATGAGCTCTAGGTCGAGGTGGCGAGGGATGTTACAATTTGTAGTAGTGTAGTTGGATAATATCCCGATATTCAGCCAGACTTGGGAAGAGCACCTCCACCACATCCGACAGGTCCTCCAAACACTGTGGCAGCACAATTTGTGTGCCAATTTGGAGAAGTGCACTTTTGGCATGACCCAGGTTCAGTATCTGGGATACATTATTGATGAGTGTGGGGTACATGTGGATCCAACCAAGATCCAGGTTATTCGGGATTGGCCAACCCAAACTACTCTAACAAAGCTTTGCAGCTTTCTAGTTCTTTCTAATTTCTACCGCAGGTTCGTGTTGGGATTCTCTCATATCACTTGGCCCTTGAGTCAAGTCACCAAGGGAGGAGTGAAAGCAAAATTATTTTGCTCGAAAAATCAACAGAAGGCATTTACAGAATTGAAACATCGCCTCTGTTGTGCCCTAGTGCTCACATTACCAGACTTGCAACAACCATATGAGATCGAGACAGATGCCTCTGACTATGCTATTGGGGCATTCCTTACTCAACAAGGGAATCCAATTTCATATCACAGTGAGACACTGTTCGACACAGTCCACAAATATCCCAGTTATGACAAAGAGATGTATTTCATTGTACAAGCTTACCGGTAATGGAAGCATTACATTTTGGGGAAGGAAACGATCATCCACATAGACCACTAACCCCTGTAGTTCATACAGACACAACGGAAGTTACAGAATGATTTCCATCAGAAGTGGTCCACATATCTACAACAGTTTTTTTTTAACATCAAATACAAGAAGGGAAGCACCAATAATGTTCCAAACTGCCTCAGCCGACCACCAATCATGGCGATAACCATCGTTCTCAACTCTTATGGGTAAGAGACTTCTGATTGGTCGCTTCTCTACAAGAGTGATCCAAAATTCAGCCACACATACTAGACAATCTTGGAGGGAAACCAAGTTCCAAAATTTCACCTCTAGGAAGTACTACTATGTCACATGGGACACCTTTGTGTTCCTTCAAGTGAGCATGCCAAGATGATTTGGGAAGCGCACTACAGTCAGGCCACTAGGAATTTCAAGGTTGAGAAAATAGTGGCATTACTGTAGAAGTATTTCTATTGGCTGAACCTTTGACAGGATGTCAGGATGTACATTTGATCCTACACTGCCTACATCATTTCCAAACCATCCATCAAGAAGCAAGGCCTCTATACTCCGTTGCATACCCCTAGTCGACCTTGGGAATCCATCTCCGTGGATTACATGTCGGGCCTTCCTTCTACTAATCATGACAACAACTGTGTGTTTGTGGTCATTGACAGATTCTCAAATATGGCCATAATGGTGGCCTGGGAGAAGAATATCATAGCAGAATACACTGCTAAAATATTCTTTGAACTAGTGTGGGTACACTTTGAGATCCCACAGTCTATAATATTAGATCAGGATAGTAGATTCCTTAGTACATTCTGGTCTAGCCTATGGTCAATTCTAGACACCAAGCTCACTAAGTCCACATATTTCCATCCCCAAACTGATGGCCAGACAGAGGTCTTCAGCAGGATGATCGTACACATTTTGTGCATGTACAACTCAAAGCATCCACACACATGGGATGAGAGCCTCCCCTATGTACAACATAGTTGTAACTGGGCCCTCCACATCTCAACCAACCACAAACCCTTTCATGTGGGCTTGGGATTCCAGCCACTATGTCCCATTGACGTAGCCATGCCATTTGCAACTACTCAGGTTGATTCAGCTCATATACAGTCTGTAGTTTCCAAGGTGAATAGATTCATTGAGCGCATTCAACACATTCGTTAACAGGTTCATGAAATATTGGATAGATCCTATTCTAAGTACAAGAAACTACATGATCAACATCGAGTGCAACACAACTTCCAGGTGGGAGACAATGTGTGGCTACATTTGCAAAAGGAGCGCCTCACTGGACCCCACCGCAATATTCGCTTGCTTCGATATGGGCCATACACCATCACCAAGGCTATTGGGAACAATTCCTTTGAGCTCATTATTCCACCATTCCTTAGTATGCACCCAGTGTTCAATGTGGACCTCCTTCGGTCATACTTTCCACCTCTACTAGAAACATCAGATGTGGCAGAACATTTCACACCAACAAAGTTAAACCCTGACTGCATGGAACAAGCCATAAATGATAGGATTATGAACACATAGATCAAGAACACCCACCAACAGAATATCTAGCTATATTGAGTTGTCAAAGAAGGCCAACTCCTTCACCATGGAAAGTCGCTCACCAGGGACCAAGTTCAGCATAAGTTTCCTCATCCCATGGACGAACTCAACGCAATGGGGACCATTGCTTCCTAAGGGGGGAGGAATGATCTAGAAGGATATTGGTGGCCACCCACCTATTCCACTTGCACCCCCAGCATTGTTTCTTTCAGTTTTCCAGATTCCTTAATTATAGCATAATTTACTGTTTTTGGCAGTTTTTGGTCCTAAACTTTCGGAGCCGTTTTGAGGCCCTAAACGACGTTTTTTTCGGCATCGAATGGTCGATAAAATAGGAGTCCATTTTGGACTTCATATTTTTTTGTTTAATTATGTAGTCCTTAAACATATCTTTCTAACGATGTATCATGCACATCAAACAGAGGTAGTATGCTAAAGTTACGACCACGGGAAATTGATGTACCAAGTTACCCAACGGGGCCCACATTCTGGCATTTCACCTCTTAGGGTTAGATTTTTGGATGTCTATGGTTTCCATTGTTCCTCAATAATATATAGGGCTTCGATCCTCATTGTAACACAGAGTTCAGATGCATGTAGCCGCCACATCTCTTCTCAAAGATAAGCTACCAGCACTCTAGCTAGTTTATTTGCATTATGTATGTAAACAAGTTTCAGTTATTGATTAACGAAATGAAGTGTTAATTCCATTGCATATGTGTTTCTATGGTTATTTGTGTATTCTATTGTGTTCTTTCCGAAATCCGTATCATGCATACTTTATAAAGAATTAAAAAAAATACAAGCTTTTGGCCTACACTCTTTTAACATATTTTACAAAAAATAAAAAAATATATATATACAACCTTTTGACATAATGAAAATAATAGAAAAATATATGAATTAACTTAATGTAAAAGAACTCTATTAATAGACAAATATATTAAGCCCTATGTTCTTGATGAAAAATTCATTAAGGTATATACCTATACCCATATACAGAAAATATTGCATTGTTCAAGTGGCTTCCACTTCCATTAATGTGAGCAAGACTTATCTCTAGCATCCTTTTATATAAAATTTCATTATCACCATTCATGAAGCCTTAGTTTTTACTTCAACAAACATTCATGAAACTGAGCTTTTACTTAAACAAACATCTCTTATTGAACAAATTCTTTAAAATAGAAAAGATCACATTCTTTGGCATCTTTGTATAAAAAATTTCATATCACAATTCATGAAATTGAGTTTTTAGTGAAACAAACTGTTATCACCAAATCTGATCTAACAAAATCGTTTATATTCTCAAACCTCTATTTCACTCAATTTAGATGAGCCAAGTTTTCTTGCACCATTGCTACCCAAAATTTAAAGTTAAAACAAACCAAATTATAAATAAATAAATATAAATTAAATTATTTTAAGATTCTTTATCAGATTTTAAAATAATTATTTATGTTTATTATCTATTAATGTTTGTTTTACCTTTAACACATAAAGTTATAAGTTATGTTGGTTTGTAAAAGGAATGAGACTTTTGTACCAACCTTTAACCATTTGTCTTAGTCTTCGTCCATGTTGAAAAGTGTGGATTCAAAGGAGCGTACAACAAGAGTGAGGTGGCTGAAGCCTGTGGATTATCCAGAAGATGAACTCAGATTTGATGGCGATGAGGTAATAAGTGTCTATGCGCTAACTGAGCATCCATATTATGACTACTTTAATGGGGACATTGTTATACATTTAGCTCTAGTCTATGAGACAACAGAAATGCCTGACATTGTCAACCAGTTGGATGGACTTGATATGGATGAGTAGCATGAACATTTGGAGCAGGTTAGTGAGCATATCGATTTACAGACTACCGCAGATAATTATTGTGATCTGGTAGATCTGAAGAATGTAGTCGAGCCAAAGGAAATCTTGTGCCAGCAGAATGAAGGCAGTTTGTCAATTCCTCAAGCTGCTTTTAGATTTGTCGCTAGGATTGCTAGTGGCTTACTTCAGTTTCGTCGGTCCACTCGTGAAACCAAGTGCCAAATCTTACACACAGAGAAACATAATGGAATTTTTGGTATATATAGATATTAATATGTTTATGAAATATGGTCGCCACATGCCAATAAGAAAATATTGCAGATATATAAGGGAAGATTGAGGTTTTAAGAAAAATCAAGAAGGGCATGTGATAATCCAGATCATACAGGGTTTCATGAGGAGTTTGGCGTGGATATTTTAGGTTACACACAGAAGCCATAAAGAAGAAAAAATATCTAGAGGCAGAGGATCGGATCCATTTTTTTAGGCAAACTATTAGTGTTGGTTAAAGGTCATCTCCATATCTCTAGGCCTAAAATTATCAAGTGGCAGAGTATATTTTAAAAGAAATATTTTGAGTCAATTAATTCAAGCACATCTAGTTTTGAACGTAGACGATCAGCATCAAGATCATTTGCAGATTTCTAGAGGATCCATAAGTCAAATGTTAGCTGGAATGCAGGGTACCGAGGAACATGTGGCAGCTAGGAGAATTTACCAAAGAAGTAGATCCATATATCTCTGAAGTTCCTTCATATAAGAAGCTGACATATCATCAAGGTTATCGAAGCTAACATTATGATCAGATAATCCCAAATTTCAGGATATGAGAAGCACCTGGAACAATAATTAAGGAGTATCCCTGATATCTAGGAGCTCAATGAGCATTTTCAAACACACAAATTACACATGGCATGAGATTTCTAAAGTTCCAGATTTCTGTAGATAGTTCTAGATTCTTTTTATTATTATTATTATTAGATAGCTTTGTTTGCTTCTGTTTTTTGAGAGTTCATTTATGTAATTTTTCTATAAAATGGATGGTTTTGTAATGTAAAGGGGAGATTTCCAGCCGAGGGCTGAGGCAGGGGCATGTATGCAAATACACTCTGTTTTTCTTAATATACATATCTATTTTGGAATTATTGTGATCATATGAGTCTGTTTTGCTTAATAACTGAATTACGTACTTTCATTATTCTATCTTGTGTGTGGTCTTATTAATCCATGGCAAGATTCTCTTGATTAGTATGCAATTATCTTTAATACTTGATGCAGAACCTGATTGATGTTTTTCAAAAAGTTATGCTCATAGCTATGTCTTATTAATATCCATTCTCTGCTGATACATTATCTACTTGATCTCTTAAATGTCTGTCTCTTTATAAACTTTCATTCCTAGCTATCCTTTACACATCATTAATATTTCTCTAAGCTTGACTCTCTTGCAGTCAAGATTCAACTTTAGTGATAACATCTTCTGCCTTCATTGCTGGGGACAAAGGAACGAAGGTATCTTCCCCGGGAGTAATAAAAATGATGAAATCCAACTCTTGATGGTAGACAAGAGAAAGATACTAGATTGATTGCAGTTTTCTACCTGGCGACTCCAACTTCATTACAGACAAATATATTGGCGACTCCACTGGATCAATATGTCAAGGTCCAAGAGGTCGAAGACCGTGGAAGCTATTTTGGCTCATAGGTTTGCACCTTTCGATTTTTCAGCAGTTGTTGGTTTCCCACATCCAATACCGATTATGACAGAATGGGGATATTTTCTGCCTATCTTTAGAGAAAGGAAAGAAGATAATCCTGCAGATCACCTCATCAATTTCCATGAATGCATGAATCTGGTAGATCTACAGCACGAGGATGTTTATATGAAGATGTTCATGTATTTGTTGGATGGTGATGCACGTGAATGGTATTTCTCATTACCTACTTCCAGCATTTTATCCTTGAAGAATTTCCATACATTATTCCATGAGCACTGTAAAAGGTACTTTTCAAATGAGTTTTTATTTGAAAATTGTTGTGAGAAATATAAATTGCATGATGAGATTGAAGATATAAATAGAAAAGAAATTGTTCCTCACAATATTTATCATCTCTCTAATGATCTTTAAGATGATGTGCCTTTTCATAAACTTGAATTAGAACTGGATAATGAAGAAGTTATGGTTCTAGAAAGTGCTGAAAATAAATAAACATTTTCAGATTTTTCTGTTAAAGAAGAATCCCATGATCATTATGATAACCATGTTGGTTTTTTAAGTCATGTTGAAAATGACTTTAGCGATGGAGATCAGCCTTGGAATGAAAATGTCGATGTAGAAACTGTCTTTCCCCATATCTTTCACAAAGCTTCTAATTGTCCAAATGATCAAATTATTCATTCCAGTTATGTAGGCCAGCCTATCTATGATAAATATTCAGGTGATGAAGAAAGGAATTCTAAATTTATATATATTGAATTTTTCAACAATCAACCAGTGTATGCCAATTCTAAATCTGATGATGAGAAATTATCAAATCAGTTTGTTATATTTTCTTGTTCATCAAATGTCAACCAATAGATTGAAGAACATCATGAAGAAAAGGTTACTGATATTCAAAATTTAGGAATTCATAAAGATCAGGCTGAGTATCATAGGTATTTTGATGAAGAACAATAGATTTCTCAATCACCTATCAAACCCTTCAGTTATGACTCTATATGTGACAATGACACACATGAGAAGGAAAGAGGAGAGAAATACTCAAAGGAAACTCTTGAGCAATAGTTATGTCTTTTAGCTCAAAAGAAAGCTATCAAGTCTAAGGTAATTTTTTATATCTTTCATGACCCTGTTGCTAATTATTTGGAATCTATGAGAAAGATAGATGTTGGACAGTTTGTGCTTAAAGAATGTTGGTTATGCCTTCATCATAAATTGCAAACTGGTATACCATGTGTTCCTTCATTTGTCAAATCCAGAGTAGGAGTTTATCAGTTTCTTGCATGGCTTCATTGGAAGCATGATTTTACCTGACCAAGTTGCATATTTGGTTAGAAATAGGGAAATATAGGAAATAATCTCACTTCCCAAGCATATGCTTTCCTTCAATTTGCAATGTGAAGTTTGTTTTTAGATTATCTGGTTCACAATGAGTTGTTTCAGTTTATAGTGTACTTAAAGATTGTTTGAAGAGCAAGGCTTCAAGGTTTGGAATAGATTGGGAATTAAGACTCCTGCCCAATGGATATGAGGCACTAGTCTGCTTGTTCTTGGTAGCTCGCAGGGAGCATGCCATCGCCAAATGGAGCCAAATGTTATCACCAGATCTGCTCCAACAAAATCATTTATATTCTCAAACCTCTATTTCATTCAATTTAGATGAGCTAACTTTTCTTGCACCATTGCTACCCAAAATTTAAAGTTAAAACAAACCAAATTATAAATAAATAAATATTAATTAAATTATTTTAAGATTCTTTATAAGATTTTAAAATAATTATTTATGTTTATTATTTATTAATGTTTGTTTTAACTTTAACACACAAAGTTATAAGTTACGTTGCTTTGTAAAAGGAATGAGACTTTTGTACCAAACTTTAACCATTTGTCTTAGTCTTTGTCCATGTTGAAAAGTGTGGATTCAAAGGAGCGCATAGCAAGAGTGAGGTGGCTAAAGCCTGTGGATTTCCAAAAGATGCACTCAAATTTGATGGCGATGAGGTAGTAAGTGTCTATGAGCTAGCTAAGCATTGATATTACAACTAATTTATTGGGGACATTGTTATACGTTTATCTCCAGTCTCTGAGACAACAGAAATGCTTGACCTTGTCAACCAGTTGGATGGACTGGATATGGATGAGTAGCATGAACATTTGGAGCCGGTTAGTGAGCATATTGATTTACAGACTACTGCAGATAATTATTGTGATCTAGCAGATCTGAAGGATGCATTCCAACCAAACGAAATCTTGTGCCAACAGAATGAAGGAAGTTTGTCAATTCCTCAAGCTGCTTTTGGATTTGTTGCTAGGATTGCTAGTGGCTTACTTCAGTTTTTTGGGTCCACTCGTGAAACCAAGTGCCAAAGCTTACACATGGAGAAACATAATGGAATTATTGGTATATATAGATATTAATATGTTTATGAAATATGGTCTCCAGGTGCCAATAAGAAAATATTACAGGTATATAAGGGAAGATTGAGGTTTTAAGAAAAATCAAGAAAGGCATGCGATAATCCAGATCATACAAGGTTTCATGAGGAGTCTGGCATGGAGAATTTAGGTTGCACGCAGAAGCCATAAAGAAGAAAAAATATCCAGAGGTAGAGGATCAGATCCATTTTTTCAGGCATACTGTTAGTGTTTGTTAAAGGTCATCTCCATATCTCTAGGCCTAAAGTGATCAGGTGGCAGAGTATATTTTAAAAGAAATATTTTGGGTCAATTAATTCAAGCACATATAGTTTTGAACATAGACGATCAGCATCAAGATCATTTCCATATTTCCAGAGGATCCATAAGTCAAATGTTAGCTAGAATGCAGGGTACCGAGGAACATGTGGAAGCTAGGAGAATTTGGCAAAGAATCAGATCCATATATCTCTGAATTTCCTTCATATAAGAAGCTGACATATCATCAAGGTTATCGAAGCTAACATTATGATCAGTTAATCCCAAATTTCAGGATATGAGGAGCACCTAGATAAATATTAAGGAGCATCCCCGATATCTAGGAGCTCAATGAGCATTTTCAAACACGCAAATTACACATGCCAGGAGATTTCTAAAGTTCCAGATTTCTGGCAGATAGTTCTAGATTCTTTTATTATTATTATTATTAGATAGCTTTGTTTGCTTCTAATTTTTGAGAGTTCGTTGATGTAATTTTTATATAAAATAGATGGTTTTTTAATGTAAAGGGGAGATTTCCAACCGATGGTTGAGGTAGGGGCGTGTATGCACATACACTTTGTTTTTCTTAATATAAATAGCTATTTTGGAATGATTGTGATCATATGAGCCTGTTTTGCTTAATAACTGAATTATGTACTGTCATTATTCTATCTTATGTGTGGTCTTATTAATCCATGGCAATATTCTATTGATTAGTATGCAATTATCTTTAATACTTGATGCAGAACCTGATTCATGTTTTTCACAAAGTTATGCTCATAGCTCTATCTTATTAATATCCATTCTCTGCTGATACATTATTTGCTTGATCTCTTAAATGTCTGCCTATTTATAAACTTTCATTCACATCTATCCTTTACACATCATTAAGATTTCCCTAAGCTTGGCTCTCGTGCAGTCAAGAGTCAAATTTAGCGATAACATCTTTTGGCGCCATTGCCAGGGATGAAGGAATGAAGGTATCTTCCTCGGGAGTAATAAAAATGATGAAATACAACTCTTGATGGTAGACAAGAGAAGGACACTAGCTTGATTGTAGTTTTCTACCTGGCGACTCCAACTTCATTACAGAATCTGGTATATCTATAGCACGAGGATGTTCGTATGAAGATGTTCATGTATTTATTGGATGGTGATGCACGTGAATTTCTCATTACCTCCTTCCAAAATTTTATCCTTGAATAATTTCCATACATTATTCCATGAGCACTGTAAAAGGTACTTTTCAGATGAGTTTTATTTGAAAATTGTTGTGAGGAATATAAATTGCATGATGTGATTAAAGATATATATAGAAAATAAATTATTCCTCACAATATTCATCATCTCTCTAATGATCTTCAAGATGATGTGCCTTCCCATAAAACTGAAATAGAACTTGATAATGAACAAGTTATGGTTCTAGAAAGTGCTAAAAATAAAGAAACATTTTCATATTTTTCTGTTAAAGAAGAATCTCGTGATCATTATGATAACCATGTTGATTTTTTAAGTCTTGTTGAAAATGACTTTAGCGATGGAGATCATCCTTGGAATGAAAATGTCGATGTAGAAACTGTTCTTCCCCATATCTTTCACGAAGCTTCTAATTGTCCAAATGATCAAATTATTCATTCCAGTTATGTAGGCCAGCCTATCTATGATGAATATTCAGGTGATGAAGAAAGGAATTGTGAATTTATATATATTAAATTTTTCAACAATCAACCGGTGTATGCTAGTTCTAAATATGATGATGAGAAATTATCAAATCAGGTTGTTATATTTTCTTCTTCATCAAATGTCAACTAGCAGATTGAATAACATCATGAAGTAGAGGTTACTGATATTCAAAATTTAGGAATTCATAAAGATCAGCCTGAGTATGATAGGTATTTTGATGAAGAAGAGTAGTTTTCTCAATCACCTATCAAACCCTTTAGTTATGACACTATATGTGACAATGACATAGATGAGAAGGAAAGATGAGAGAAATACTCAAAGGAAACTCTTGAGCAGTAGTTATGTCTTTTAGATCAAAAGAAAGCTATCAAGTCCAAGGTAAATTTTTATATCTTTCATGACCCTGTCGCTAATTATTTGGAAGCTATCAGAAAGATAGATGTCGCACAGTTTGTGCTTAAAGAATGTTGGTTCTTCCTTCATCATAAACTGCAAATTGGTATACCATGTGTTCCTTCATTTGTCAAATCCAGAGTAAGAGTTTATCAGTTTCTTGCATGGCTTCATTGGAAGCATGATTTTACCTGACCAAGTTGCATATTTGGTTAGAAATAGGGAAATATAGGAAATAATCTAGCTTCCCGAGTATATGCTTTCCTTCAATTTATAGTGTGAAGTTTGTTTTTAGATCATCTGGTTCACAATGAGTTGTTTCAGTTTATAGTGTACTTAAAGATTGTTTGAAGAGCAAGGCTTCAAGGTTTGGAATAGATTGGGAATTAAGGCTCCTTCCCAATGGATATAAGGCACTAGTCTACTTGTTCTTGGTAGCTCGCAGGGAGCATGCCATCCCCAAATGGAGCCAGATGTTATCACCAGATATGCTCCAACAAAATAATTTATATTCTCAAACCTCTATTTCATTTAATTTAGATGAGCCAACTTTTCTTGCACCATTGCTACCCAAAATTTAAAGTTAAAACAAACCAAATTATAAATAAATAAATATAAATTAAATTATTTTAAGAATCTTTGTAAGATTTAAAAATAATTATTTATGTTTATTATTTATTAATGTTTGTTTTACCTTTAACACATAAAGTTATAAGTTACATTGGTTTTTAAAAGGAATGAGACTTTTGTACCAACCTTTAACCATTTTTCTTAGTCTTCATCCATGTTGAAAAGTGTGGATTCAAAGGAGCGCATAGCAAGAGTGAGGTGGCTGAAGCCTGTGGATTGTACAAAAGATGCACTCAAATTTGATGGCGACGAGGTAGTAAGTGTCTATGAGCTAGCTAGGGGTGGTAGGCGCGGGGATCTTAGTGGATCCTGGAGGACAAGTGGAACAAAGATTCACCTGGAGTCTTGGCTCTAGAACCAACAATGAAGCTGAATGGATGGCTCTACTCCAGGGTCTCCATCTCATTAGAGACAAAAATCTCCGGAAGGTCCTGATATTTGGAGATTCAAGGCATGTCATCTATAATATTATCAATGGGTATCCCTCAGGAGATATTAAATGCCGTCGATTATATAAAAAATCTAAGCTTCTTCTGCCTCATTCTTTCGAGGTTTTTCACATTCTTCATCATAATAATAAGGAAGCAGATATCATGGCTAACATCAGAGCCAGTCTCCCTCAAGGCCACTTCAGCCAAGATGGCGAGCCTTCCTACCTCAAATACATTCCATGACAAGAAGATTTAGTATTTTTCTCGCACTCTCATCATGCAACTTTCTAAAGTGAAGCCCTTATCTCTCGGAGAACACATTAGGTATATTTTAGGCCTTTATCCTTTTCCCCTTCTCATATTCTCCCTTCTCCCTTGCTTCTTTCTCCTCCCCCCCCTTTTCCCTCTCCTTATCCCCTCCTTCGACCGCCTTTCCTCTCACTTCACCCCCCCTCCAGCTGGCCCTCACCTCCCCCCTCCTCTTGGCGGCTCCCTGCATTCAATGACAAGTCCTATTTTCCCTCCTTCGAAGGCCGCGTGGCTTGTTCCTCCCTCCTCGGCAGCAGATGAATTAAAACACTTCAGGCCTTCAATTTATTGCCATTCCTTCTCACACGATCGGTGGCCCTTCATACCTATCTCTATGCCGCCTCCTTGATTCGACTCGATCCATTGTAATGTTCTGGATTTTGGTCACAGCTCTCCCAGCTCTGTGAATTTCTTGCTGAATGTGGTAGCTGGTGTAGGGGGTGGGAGACTGCTGGGAATCCCTTGGCATGGGCTCCCCCTCATTCGTGCCTTTGTAAAGGAGCACCTTGCTCTATCTGCCTTCTCCTCATGCCAATGTAGTTATCCCTCAGTAGTCTGGGGCATCGATAGCCACGGTGATTCATCTCCTTCTCGAGCAGACAGACAGGATAAGGTCTTGGGATGCCTCTGCTCTGGCTGGAAGAACGACGCTCTGGGAACATTGTCTTGCTCATACAATCTTAGTGTTTCTGCTCTGCAACAAGAAATTGCTGACCTCTGGAGTGTTTTCTCAGTGCACTGGGGTGAGAACCAGGACATTTCTGTTTTCCCTCTGCACATTCAATTTTCTCGAATAGCAATAACGCCTGATTCTGTAGGAATGGCTCACTTTGGTGATAATGCTGGACTGCTGGACATAAAAAAGAATCTGTGCAGGCTGTACGAGATGACTGCTATAGGGGTAATGGACAACAAAGATATGGCCAAGGAAGTTAAAAGTATGAGTGAAACTGTGAGTCACACATCGCTTGAGGTCAGTAATAATGGCGCCCGAATAGAAGATCTCGAGAGCAACCTGCGCGAGCTGCTGGGCAGAGTGGAACGAATAGAGGAAGACCTCAAGAAGCTCATCTCTATGAACAAGGAGAGCAGGGTTAATGGAGTAAATGAAACAGCTGAACAACCCATGGAGGAAGAGTCAGTTCTACAGCCCAGGACTCTGAGAGGCAATTAAATTATGTCTCTTGTTTATTCTGTTTCAATTTTGTTTGGGTTATGTTTCTTTGCATTTTTCTTTGTAGCCAGTTTGTGAGGGTATATACTACCCGCATATTTTGTAATTTTGGAACGATCATATGCTCTCTGCCTTATGGGAAAATTTCAGGACAAGCCATATGTGCAGCAATTTTGACCTACCGGCATTATATTTCCTTCTTCTGTTGTAATGAATGGCTGTGCACAGCCTGTTAATATAATCCCCCTTTATGTTTCTGTTAAAAAAAAAAGTGTCTATGAGCTAGCTGAGCATCGAAATTACAACTACTTTATTGGGGACATTGTTATACGTTTATCTCGAGTCTCTGAGACAACAGAAATGTCTGACACTTTCAACTAGTTGGATGGACTTGATATGGATGAGAAGCATGAACAGTTGGAGCAGGTTAGTGAGCATATTAATTTACAGACTATTGCAGATAATTATTGTGATTTAGTAGATCTGAATAATGCATTCCAGCCAAAGGAAATCTTGTGCCAGCAGAATGAAGGCATTTTGTCAATTCCTCAAGCTACTTTTGGATTTGTTGCTAGGATTGCTAGTGGCTTACTTCGGTTTCGTGGGTCCACCTGTGAAACCAAGTGCCAAAGCTTACACATGGAGAAACATAATGGAATTATTGGTATATATAGATATTAATATGTTTATGAAATATGGTCGCCATGTGCCAATAAGAAAATATTGCCAGTATATAAGGGAAGATTGAGGTTTAAAGCAAAATCAATAAAGGCATGCGATAATCCATATCATACAAGGTTTCATGAGGAGTCTGGAATGGATAATTTAGGTTGCAAGTAGAAGCCATAAAGAAGAAAAAATATCCAGAGGCAGAGGATTGGATCCATTTTTTCAGGCAAACTATTAGTGTTGGTTAAAGGTCATCTCCATATCTCTAGTCCTAAAATGATCAGGTGGCAGAGTATATTTTAAAAGAAATATTTTGGGTCAATTAATTCAAGCACTTCCAGTTTTGAGCGTAGAGGATCAGCATCAAGATCATTTCCAGAATTTGAGAGGATCTATAATTCAAATGTTAGCTATAATGTAGGGTACCGAGGAATATGTGGAAACTAGGAGAATTTACCAAAGAAGCAGATCCATATATCTCTTAGGTTTCTTCATATAAGAAGCTGACATATCATCAAGTTTATTGAAGCTAACATTATGATCAGTTAATCCCAAATTTTAGGATATGAGGAGCACCTGGAGAAATAATTAAGGAGCATCCCCAACATCTAGGAGCTCAATGAGCATTTTCAAACACACAAATTATGCATGGCAGGAGATTTCTAAAGTTCCAGATTTCTAGCAGATAGTTCTAAATTCTTTTTATTATTATTATTATTAGATAGCTTTGTTTGATTCTAATTTTTGAGTGTTTGTTGATGTAATTTTTATATAAAATAGATGGTTTTGTAATGTAAAGGGGATATTTCCAGCTGAGGGCTAAGGTAGGGGCATGTATGCACATACACTCTGTTTTTCTTAATAACTGAATTACGTACTATCATTATTCTATATTGTGAGTGGTCTTATTAATCCATGGCAAGATTCTCTTGATTAGTATGCAATTATCTTTAATACTTGATTCAGAACTTGATTCATGTTTTTCACAAAGTTATGCTCATAGCTATGTCTTATTAATATCCATTCTCTGCTGATACATTCCCTGCTTGATCTCTTAAATGTCTGTCTATTTATAAACTTTGATTCCTAGCTATTCTTTACACATCATTACGATTTCTCTAAGCTTGGCTCTCTTGCAGTCAAGAGTCAACTTTAGTGATAACATGTTGTCACCAGGTTTGCTCCAGTAAATTTTATATATTCTTGTAACGTGTATGTAAAACGTTAACATGCCACTTGATTCTTGAACATCGACTCACTTCTCCATTAGTGGAAGCAATGGTTGGATCCATTGACAGTGTAATGGGATTACCAAAGAATCTCATGATATCTTTGATAAACGAAGTGCTGTATGTTTGTAATCATTGTAATTTACAATAGAAATGTTGGAAATGGAGAAATTTGGGGGCATGTCAAATTTTCTATTGGAAATAATGCACACAATATTAAGTTATCCCTGGATTGCAATTCAGATGCCACTTTGTTCTTCAAATATTTTCAATAAACAAAGGGAGACCTTTCAGTGTTCATATTTTACAGTACAAGACGAGTGCCAGAGGAGCGTTACTAACTAATTCACAAAAAACGTTGATGAAGACCTGCGACTGCATGAGCTGACAAATCTGTTCCATACCCTACACACCAAGTTGGGTATCAAAGATTCAAAGAAACATTTGGTGCTGAAGTACCGTAGTTTTCTGCATAGATACATTTAGGAGGAAATGGATTTCCTCAACGTCTCTTCGCTTGGTACAACATATCGGTATGCTGCCAAAATTGATCAAATGCTCCTACAACCTTCATGAGACTAATAGACGATATCTTGCGTACATTCACCAACTCATTTTTAATAGTGTACTTGGATGACATCCTGATATTCAGCCATACTTGGGAAGAGAACCTCCACCACATCCAACAGGTCCTCCAAACACTGCGGCAGCACAAATTGTGTGCCAATTTGGACAAGTGCACTTTTGGCATGACCTAGGTTCAATATCTGGGATACATTATTGATGAGTGTGGGGTACATGTGGATCCAACCAAGATCCAAGTCATTCGGGATTAGCCAGCCACAACTACTCTAACAGAGCTTTGTAGCTTTCTGGGCCTTGCTAATTTCTACCGCAGGTTCGTGTTGGGATTATCTCATATCACTTGGCCCTTGAGTGAAGTCACCAAGGGAGGAGCGAAAGCAAAATTCTTTTGGTTGGAAACTTAAGAGAAGGCATTTGCAGAATTGAAACATCTCCTCTACTATGCCCCAGTGCTCACATTACCAGACTTGCAACAACCATTTGAGATCAAGACAGATGCCTCTAACTATGCTATTGGGGCAGTCCTTACTCAACAAGGGAATCCAGTTGCATATCATAGTGAGACACTGTTCGACATAGTCCGCAAATATCCCAGTTATGACAAAGAGAGGTATTCCATTGTACAGGCTTGTCGATAATGGAAGAATTACATTTTGGGGAAGGAAATGATCATCCACACACAACACTGACCCCTGCAATTCATACAGACACAAGGGAAGTTATAGAACAATTGCCATCAAAATTGGTCCACATATCTACAATAGTTTCATTTGAAAATCAAGTAAAATAAGGGAAGCACCAATAATGTTGCAGACTGCCTCAGCTAACCACCAATCGTGGCAATAACCACCGTGGTAAACTCTTGTGGGCACGAGACTTTTGATTGGCCGCTTCTCTACAAGAGTGATCTAGAATTCATCCAACATACTAGACACTCTTGGAGGGAAACCAAGTTCCAAAATTTCACCTCCAGGATGTACTACTATGTTAAATGGGACACCTTTGTGTTCCTTCAAGTGAGCGTGCCAAGATGATTTGGGAAGTGCACTACAGTTGGGTCGTTGGGCATTTCGGGGTCAAAAAAATAGTGGCAGTACTGCAGAAGTATTTCTATTGGCTACACCTTTGACAGGATGTTAGGAAGTACATCTGATCCTGCATTGTCTACACCATTGACAAACCATCCATCAAGAACCAAGGCCTCTATACTCTGTTGTCTACCCCTATTTGACCTTGGGAATTCATATAAATGGATTACATGTCATGCCTTTCTTCTACTAAGCACGACAATGACTATGTGTTTATGGTCGTTGACATATTCTCAAAGATGGCCATAATGGTGGCCTGCAAGAAGAATATCACAGTAGAAGCCACTGCTAAACTCTTCTTTGAATTAGTGTAGGTACACTTTGGGATCCCACATTCTATAACCTCAGATCGAGACATTATATTCCTTAGTACATTCTGGTCTAGCCTATGGTCAATGCTAGACACCAAGCTCACTAAGTCCACAGATTTCCATCCCTAAATTGATGGCCAGACAGAGGTCGTCAATAGGATGATCATACACATTTTTCACATGTACAACTCAAAGCATCCACACACATGGGATGATAGCCTCCCCTATTTAAAACACATCTACAACCAGGCCCTCCATGGCTCAACCAACCACAGCCCCTTTTAGGTGGGCTTGGGATTCTAGCCACTATGTCCCATTGATGTAGCCATGCCATTTGCAGCTACTCAGGATGATTTAGCTCATGTCCAGTATGAAGTTTCCAAGGTGAACAACTTCATTGAGTGCATTCAGCACATTCACCAATAGGTTCATGACATACTGGATAGATCCAATGCTAAGTACAAGCAACGACATGATTAGAATTGGGTGCAACACAACTTCCAGGTGGGTGACAAAGTGTGGCTACATTTGCAGAAGGAGCGCCTCACTGGAGCCCACCGCAAGCTTCTCCCGCTCTAGCATGGGCCATACACCATCACCAAGGCTGTCGGGGACAATGCCTTTGAGCTCATTATTCCACCATTCCTTTGTCAGCACCCAGTGTTCAATGTGGACCGCCTTCAGCCCTACTTTCCACCTCTACTGGACACATCAAACATGGCAGGAAAACTCACACCAACATAGTTAAACCCTGATTACATGGAATAAGCCATAACTAATTGGATTAAGGACACACATATCAAGAACACCCACTAGCAGAAGGTCCAACTATATCGAGTTGTCAAAGCAGGCCAACTCCTTCACTAGGAAAAGTGGCTCACCAGGGACCAAGTTTAGTAGAAGTTTCCTCATCTCATGGAGGAACTCAACGCAATGGGGACCATTGCTTCCTAAGGGGAGAGGAATGATATAGGAGGATATTGGTGGCCACCCTCTTATTCCACTTGGACCCCCAGCATTGTTTCTTTCAGTTTTCTAGTTTCCTTAATTATAGCACAATTTACTATTTTTGGCATTTTTCGGGTCCTAAACCTCTGGAGTCATTTTGAGGCCCTAAACGATGTTTTTTTGGCATCAAATGGTCGATGAAATATGATTCCTTTCTTAAATTGATATTTTTTATTTATGGATGTAGTCCTTAAACATATCTTTCTAACGATGTATCATGCACGTCAAACGGAGGTAGTATGCTAAAGTTACAACCCCAGGAAATTGATGTACCAACTTACCCAATGGGGCCTACATTTTGGCGTTTCACCTCCTAGGGTTAGTTTTTTGGATGTGTATGGTTTCCATTGTTCCTCAATAATATATAGGCCTTTGAGCCTCATTATAACACAAATTTTAGAGGCATGTAGCCACCACATCTCTTGTCAGAGTTAAGCTACCATCACTCTAGCTAGTTTATTTCCATTCTGTATGTAAACAAGTTTTAGCTCTTGATTAATGAAATGAATTGTTATTTCCATTGCATATTTGTTTCTATGGTTATTTGTGTATTCTGTTGTGTTCCTGCATAAATCCAGATCAGGCATAATTTAGAAAGAATTAAAAAAAAGACAAGCTTTTGGCGTGAAACTCTTTTGACATATTTTACAAAAAATAAAAAATATATATATAGAACCTTTTGACATAATGAAAATAATAGAAAAATATATGAATTACCTTAATGTAAAAGAAATCTATTAATAGATAAATATATTAAGCCATATGTTCTTGATGAAAAATTCATTAAGGTATATACCTATACCCATATACAAAAAATATTGCATTGTTCAAGTGGCTTCCACTTCCATTAATGTGAGCAACACTTATCTCTAACATCCTGTTATATAAAATTTCATTATTACCATTCATGAAGCCTTAGTTTTTACTTAAACAAACATTCATGAAACTGAGCTTTTACTTAAACGTGACTTAAAAAAACATCTATTATTGAACAAATTCTTTAAAATGGAAAATATCACATTATTTTTCATCTTTGTATAAAAAATTTCATATCACAATTCATGAAATTGAGTTTTTAGTGAAACAAACATCTCTTATTGAACAATAAATCTCAAACAAATGATATAAATGTGTCTATGATTGTGGCTATTTCCATGGCTATGCTAGGTGGGTAGACATAATGATGATAGTATATGTTCATTATGGATCTATTTTAACCAGAATTCCAGTCACAAATTTCAAACAACATATACAACTTATCAATAAAAGGGGTTACATACCAATTCTTACTCTGTTTTTGTTAAGATTTTGATCAAGGTAAAGAATTAATCCTGAGTTCTCCTACCAAATTCCATTTGAGATTGAGGTGCCTGTTCTTGCAAATTCCAATTGTAGGTTTCGTGAGCTACTAATCATGGTTCATGGTTCACAACTTGACATTCTAAACATTACCAAATGACATTCTCAACCATACAAATAAATTTCCTTGATATTTTATTTTATCCTTCATATTATTAGCTTCATTTCATGGATGGAATCTAAAATGTGGGGAGGTTTTTGAGGATGCTTCTAGAACTCCATCCATACACATAGTAATCTTTTTTCCCATGGAGCTTAGCATTTTTTCAATTCCTCTTGCATCTTCACTTTTAGTTTCTATCTAAATTTCCTTGCACAATCTTAACTTGTTGAGATACCATTGGAGTTCATGTAAATAAGGTTGTATAACTGAATTGTTGATTGACTACTATTATTCAAGATGAAAACTTAACATCATTTTTCATGCACATAGAGACAAGTAAATTCTTTGGGGTCTCAATTTAACTTTGATGAATCATATTTCAAGGTAAAAGGAGATCATTACATTAGATAATTTAAAGAAGTAGAGGTTGCAAAAGATGACAATCATGGGGTATATGTTTATGCTTTTGTACATTGTGTTGAAGATGAAACTGATGATCATGAATACCTATTTTGATTTGGGTTCTAAGTATCTACCAACTAGAACATATCTTCGAAGTTTTGATTTCTTCAAGTAATGCAATATAATTTATCTAGAAAATATATTACATTTGTTGAGCTATCAATAGGTTTTGTATAGGAGTGCTATCTACCATAGGGTTGGATTCTCTTCCTATCCTATATTATTGGGATGGGTTTTGTATATATCTGTAGTGGTGGTTTCCACTATAAAATGTTCTCTGAAAAATTCATCTCTTCCAAACCGAACTGCACATTTCAAGAATTTAGACCGTCAATATTTATCTATCTATATATATATATATATTAAAAAAATAAAAATACACATAAAATTATCCATTTCCATTATTAATGGATGTTTTCCTTAAAATTATCCATATAAATTGAAGGCAGTATAAAGTGAATTGAATTGAAAATACTGCAGAGCAGAGCAATCAAATCTCCTCCATTATTAATGGATGTTTTCCTTAAAATTATCCATAGAAATTGAAGGTTGTCTAAAGTGAATTAAATTTAAAATACTACAGTGGAGGAGGAGGGGGTTGCATATTCACGATGATAATGATGCTCATGTTACCGTATCTTCTAAATAATTAGGGCTACAACTAAGCAAGAAAAAAAACACATTGATCCAATCTTCTAAATAATTGGGGCATCAAAGATGAAACGATGATGATGATGATGATTCTAGATAATTATGATTCTTTTACTGTATCTTCTAAATAATTGGGGCATCAAACGATACAATAAGAATATTGTGATTGCCGGTTCTCTCTGGTTCTCTCTATCGTTGGTTCTCTCCAGAGAGCGCCATCATTGGTTTTAAAAAGGAAACAACATAAAGCAATTAATAAAACTTAAAAAGGAAATCATAAAGCAACAAAGCTTAAAAAGGAAACAGCATAAAGAAATTAATAACGTTTAAAAATGAAACATCATAAAGCAACAAAGCTTAAAAAGGAAACAACATAAAGAAATAGCTAAGTAATAAAATAAGAAAAAATATTGTATATAAAAATATGAAAATTACAAAAGCTTAAAAGGAAATATGAAACTTACAAAAAGCTTAAAAGGAAAGAGCATAAAGTAACAACTAAGCAAAAAAATAGAAATAAATATATATATTATATATGTGTCATATCAAATTGTGTAAACTGAAATATTTGTATTGGCTTGGCACCCTTTTTTCAATTCATCAAGTTTAGATATGTAGAGGTAGGTTGTCAAGTGTCCCCTTTATTACTTACAAATTTTTTTATTGTTAATCAATGAAGTTTGGTCTAGCTCTTTATCGTTCAAAGTGGATAATACTGCTAGGTTATTCACAATAGTGATCATCTAGTTACAATAAATTATTAATATTTTGGCAAACCTATGAAGTACACACTTTTGAACATTTATGAGCATTAGCACAACATTGTAGCTATTTTTTCCTATGTGCTTTCTATCTTGGAAGTTGAGGTGCACATTATTTTGGTCACTTCAATGGGGGTATTAATAATGTTAATGATCAATTGTTTGCAATTGAGGAGATTGTGAGGAATGTTGGGGTTAATGTGGTAGCAAATAAAAACTAGGACTGAAGAAGAAGAAAAGGAGGACAAGAATTCTTTTAAATAATCATAATAAGTATGGACAACATGAAGATGAAAATGGAAATCATTAATTCCCAATTTCTATCCCATATTACAAAAAATATATTTTTCTATAGGAAAAATGAAGATAGAAATCAATAATTTGCAAGGAAATACATCTAGAACGCCCCGTCACAAAATCTATCATTAACCAATGATTAATGACTATCCAAAATGAAGGCGATATGTTGAAATCAATGTTTTGTAAAGATATGTGGCACTCATTTTCTAGACATTATCATTATATAATGGTGTAGTTGAATTCTCCTTCACATAAGCACCCTAAGAATCTATCTCAAGGCCTCAACCTCCTCCATGTCCTTTGAGAAGGTGGGGAGTTTTTTATTAGATTGTTGCAACTCTACATCATCTTCCACAATATGTTCATCCAAGAAAATTGACTCAAATTATTATTCATTTCATGTATGTGTGTGGTACCATTGGTTTATGGGTGTTCCTATGGGAAATGGAGGTTCATTGATCTATAAACTAGCTTGATATTCTAATGATTGGCTCCGAAAATGGATCTAAACTTACAAGGATGACAATGAGCCTATAATATATTGTGCCATACTATTTTGTGTTTTTAAAGATTAAACCACCATTCAAATTATTTAAGTACTACGCCATAAGAAATTGAATACAATAGAAAATATACATATAATGGAACACAAAAATTTACCCTAAAAACTTATACAGGAAACACACATTCATTGAAATACCATGCATGTCATCTTCTTATATTATGCATATTACAAAACTTTCCAAGCTTACTATGAAGCTCATGGACACTATGTCCTTCTATAGTTCTCTACAATATACCTATGTCTCTCTTATTTATCAACATATCCTCCACACTCATGCTCATATTATGTAATAGTTAATGGCTAGTGAAAAATGTCAACCCTTTTTTTGTTGGGAATGTGTTATATTCTTTTCATGTGGGACATGCAATTAGAACATTATAGTGGTTTGTCATATGCATTGGGTGTTTCACGTGGCGCTAACTTAAGGGGTGTTATAGGGAGGGAGCATGTTCATACTTCCTCCCTACTCTACAAAGCAGAAAACATAAAGGGGCTATCATCCCTTGTTGTTACAAGCCGAAGGTGCAACAAAAGATTTGGGCTAATTTTTTCTTTCTGAAAATATGTAATTTAATTATGGTTAAGGTATTAGGTGGTGTAATATGATTTGGGTTAATGAATTAGGTCTTTGGATGTTGTATAGTACTTACTTATTGAATTATGAATGGTCAAGAAACACAATGAGAAAGATAGAGGTGTAGGTCTAAGTTTTGTTGGATTTTCCTATTAAGGGGTTCCATGACAAATCTATGTGTATTGTGTGTGTGCCATTGTGTAATATCTATTTTTCTTAAGCATTTTTATGCATGATGTCACTTCATTGGAAATATCTTAATGAGAAGAACAATTCCCACCTTGGAAGAGGCAAGTATATAGCGACCCTTATTCAACACCAAGCCCCAAAAAATTGTTTAAGGATCCCAAAATGTGTGAAACGTTGATGATCAAAATTTACCAGTCACCATCTCTAATATGTCCAAAAAAAAATATCCCCCATCTATAATATCATTAACTTCACATGGTATGTATGTAGATCCATTTGGATAATCCCTCCCTATTTTAAGAGGATTTCACTTCCCATAAGTTTGAGATTTGAAGGAGACGAGCAAACAATTCATTGAGTTTCTCCTTTGTGTTATGTTTTGCCTTAGTCTATAGTTGAACCTTCAATCCCACTTTCCAAATATCCTCTTGGACCCTTGATTTCATTGTGATCTTCTTTTGCAATATTCCACCCTTTGGTAATTTTTCCTTTGCATCTAGCACCAAATCTTTAATGGAAGGTAAGACTTGGCCCTATTCATCCTCAATGAGCATGGATGGCATGTAAAGTTTCAAGTTATTTACATTTACTAATGAGAAAATAGACATATAAGGTGGAATATTGAGTTCACAAGAATTGTTTCCTATCTTCTCCAATATTTTGAAAGGCCCATATCGTAAGGCTTCAATTTTCTTCCTTGGTCTTTATAAATCAGAGAAAATTTGAGACTAAATTGTTGTTTTTTTTTTACTTCAAATTTCCCTATGAAAAACTAAATTTTTTCATGTGTGATGAAGTTTACTATTCACTATGCAAAATGAAACATTGTGAAATCTCTATAATTTATTGAAATATAGATTATATATTTTGTTTATTTTATTGAAACTATGATAAAGATAAATGGTTAACAATGTAATTTTGTTCATTTATGTTTAATTTTGTCCACATATTTTTTCATGGGTGTAATTATTATCATACATAATTTCTATTAATATTAGCTACATTTCTATTACCTACATCACCATATGATTTCATCAATATGACCAAAAACCAAATTAATCTGAAGAGTTATAATTATCCAAAAATAATGTGTTGAAGTTATCATGTAGTTATGGATGTATATTTTGTTTTATATATATTTCACTCTATCATATAATATTTAACATTTTTTTATTGCTCTCATTTTTGAAATCACAAAAGAATGGTCGTTTGAAAGCACGAAAGAACGATATAATAAAAGATTGTGATTGTCGGTCTTCCATTGCTGGTGAGTCTCCATTCCCAATTCAATTCAATCCAAAGTGTACAAAAGTCTTAAAAGAAACAACATAAAGCAATTCATAAAGGAAAAATCATAAAGAAACAAATCTTAAAAAGGAAACAACATTAAGAAACAACTAAGCAAATAAGAAACAAGCTTGTATATGAAAATATATTTTATATATTTGTCTGCCATAAAAACACAGAAGTGAAAATATGAAACTTACAAAAGCTTAAAAGGGAAGAGCATAAAGTAACACCTAAGCAAGAAGAAAAATAGAAACAAATTTATATATAAAAATATATATTATATATTTGTCATATCAAATTGTGTAAATAGAAATATTATGGAATCTCTATTTATTAAAATATAGATTATATATATATATATATATTTTAATTTATTGAAATTTAGATTTTATATTTTGTTAAAATATAGTCTATTAAATTGTGTGTTTTTACTATAAAAGGAAACATTGTGGAATCTCTCTCTATATATAGTGTTCATCATCTAAAACAAGAATATATAAAAGCAATTACTATGTTTATAAAAATCATGGCGGGAAAATCTGTTGTTTCTATAAACTGTGATAAAGATAAATGGTTAATACTATAATTTTGTCCACATAATTTGTCATGGGTGTAATTATCATTATACATCATTTCTATTATTATTAGCTACATTTCTATTACTTACATTGGTAAATGTGGTTTTTTATTTTCATTAGTAATTGGGTTGTTGTTGTCATTAGCAATCATAGACTATTTGTAAGCATTATCTATGTGTGAATGTCATCACCCTAGCCTAAATTTGTCATTAATTCCATGCCAAATTCACATGTGCATGACTTTGTCTTTAACTACATCCACACCACATCCCTATGAGCATGAATTCATCATAACATCGCTAATATTCTTAAGGATGCATGATATTTTGCAAGAAATTAGATCAACCTATGAAAATAGTGTAATACCCTAAAGATCTATTTTTTATAAAGTAAGATCCTTGAATTCATTTTATATCTAAGATAGTAGTATAATTTCATTCGCATTGTTGGTGGTCTAGAATTAGTTGGATGGGGACCAACTAGTGTATAGGCGATTCTATGTCAAATATATTTGTATTGGCTTGTCACCCTTTTTTCAATTCATGAAGTTCAGATATGTAGAGGTAGGTTGTCAACTATCCCCTTTCTTACTTACTCTAAAATTTATTGTTAATCAACAAAGTTTGGTCTAGCTCTTTATCTTTCAAACTAGAGAAGACTACTAGGTTATTCACAATAGTGATTATCTAGTTATAATAAATTATTAATATTTTGGAAAACCTATGAAGTACACAATTTTGAACATTTATGAGCATTAGCACAACATTGTAGCAATTTTTCCCTATGTGCTTTCTATCTTGGAAGTTGAGGTGCACATCGTCTGTGTCACTTCAATTTGGGTATTAATAATGTTAATGATCAATGGTTTGCAATTGAGGATATTGTGAGGAATGTTGGGGTTAATTTGGTAGCGAATAAACCATGGGACTGAAGAAGAAGAAAAATAGGAAAAGAATTCTTTTAAATAATCATAATAAGTATGGACAACATGAAAATGAAAATGGAAATCATTAATTCCCAATTTCTATCCCATATTACCAAAAATAATATTTTTCTATAGGAAAAATGAAGATGGAAATCAATAATTTGCAAGGAAATACATGTGGAACGCCCTGTCACAAAATCCATCATTAACCAATGATTAACGACTAGCCAAAATGAAGGCGATATGTTGAAATCAATGTTTTGTAAAGATATGTGGCTAGCATTCTCTAGACATTATCAATATATAATGGTGTAGTTGAATGCTCCTTCACATAAGCACCCTAAGAATCTATCTCAAGGCCTCAACCTCCTCCATGTCTTTTAAGAAGGAGGGGAGTTTTTTATTATATTATTAAAAATATACATAATCTTCCACAATGCTTTCATCCAAGAAAATTGACTAAACTTCTTATTAATTGCTTGAATGTGTGTGGAACCATTGGTTATGGGTGGTCCTAAGGGAAATGGAGGTTCATTGATCTATAAACTAGCTTGATATTCTAATGATTGGATTCAAAAATGGATCTAAACTTACAAGGGTGAAAATGAGTCTATGACAAACCTATGTGTATTGTTAAGCGGTTCCATGACAAACTTATGTGTATTGTGTGTGTGCCATTGTGTAATATCTATTTTTCTTAAGAATTTGTATGCATTATTTCACTTCATTGGAAATATATTAATGAGAATAACATCAATTCCCACCTTAGAAGAGGCAAGTATATAGTGACTCTTATTCATGTTAGTTATATATTTGACTGTTTCAGCGAATGGAGCAATAAATATTCTAAGGAAATTTACCTTTCCCAGGAATGATTGAACCTGCCTTGTTCCCAAGGAGATCAATTTTTCTAATAGCCTTGACGCTCTTGAAATCTATCTTGATTCCCTCCTGATAGATTATATTTCCAAGCAACTTTCCTTCCTTCATAGCAAAGAACGAATTTTTAGGATTCAGGGAGATGCCAAATTTCCTGCACTTTTGGAATGTTCTTAACAGGTGGGTGACATGTTCTTCATCAGACTTGGACAAAACAGTGATGTCATCCAGATAGATAACTAGGATTTTATCATTTTCATTGGTGAATGCTGTGTCCATGTCCTACTAGAACATTGCATCCACATTCATTATCCCAAATGACATTTTAGCGTACATGAAGGTGCCTCAAGGAGTGGTGAAATACGTATTCTCTTGGTCATCTGGATGAACCACAATCTGGTTATATCCAGAGAAACCATCCAACATGGAGATCCTCTGAGAACCCACTACTCTATGCAACATATGGTTCATTTTGGAATAGGGTAATGATCCTTCAAGGAAACTCTATTCAAGTTTCTGAAGTCGATATTATTATTTCCCCATTCTTCTTTCCAACAGGAACCAGATTCACCACCCAATGCGACAATCAGAGGGCTACAATGATTTTGGCTTCGAACAACTTCTTGATCTCCTTTTCCACCAAGGGAAACAGCTTGGGATTCATCCTTCTAAGCTTCTATTTGAATGACATCTCATCCTTCTTGATTGGTATGGTATTCTGTATGATGCTGGTGTCATAATCCTTAAGGTCCTTGTAACTCTAGGAAAACACATCTGAATATTCTTTCATCAATGAGATATACCTTTGTTTGGATTCAAGTGAGAGGGTCCTTGATATTTTGATGATCTTAGGCTGCTCTTCTATCCCAATATTCACCTCCTCCACATATTCATAATTTGGGACCAATTGGGGCTCTCTCGCTACATCATGTGGATCGAAGAGCTTCTCTAGAGAGACCAGACCCCTAAGGATGGAATTTCCCTTTAGCTGTAGAATTTCTTTACTGCATAGGTTATTCTCATACCCCTACTAAACCTCAGAATCCTACAATTTAGACTCTGAAACCCTTTCCTCATCGTCTTCTTTGGTGCCATCAACAATAATGGACTCTTCTTCCCGAATCGCTTCCTTTAGATCCATTGTTTGGTTTTGCAAAGGCTCTTGAGTGGGGGAAACTTCCTCTTGAAATTCATTTTCTTCGTCGATAGGTGCTCCTTCAAAATCCCCAATGAGAGTGAAGAACTAGTGGATTTGTTTATCATATTCGAACACTTGCCAACTCTTCACATTATCCATGACAAAAGGTCTGTGCCTTACTTCAATTTCATATTTCCCTATAGGATGTGTGGGGACATTGAAATATGATGCCGAGGTAGTCAGGGAATCTGCCACATAGTTCTGTACTATAGGAATCAATTTGAAGCTGCATTCCTCGAATCCTTATATGAGGTCTTGGGCGGTGTTTTGGTATCTCCTCATCTAGGGATTCCTGGTGTGATATTCATCGGTAATTTTATTGATTACCAATTTAGAATATCCACATAACACGACCCTCTTGACCTGGAGTTTCCTCAAAGAAAGGATTTCCAATATCATTGCTTCATATTATGATTCATTATTTGTACAGCCAAAATCAAGCTTATAGGAATACCTCAAAGTGCATATTCCAGGGGGTCTCATCCATATCCATGCCCATGCTCCTCCTCTGCAGAATGACCCATCAAAATCCACATCCCATATCCATCCTAACTCCTCTTCAGTAGGTATGAAGGAAGCATTCTAAAAATGGGAACTGTCTTCATCTCCGTCCGCAAAGAAAATAGTGGAACCCATCTCTATGTCCAACGAGTATATGGGGTGGTTTTGCATCCTTTCAACACTGGTCACCATATATGCCAATTTTTTCTCTCTGAAAAGTCTTCTTTGTATCCCAAAAATGTGAATGGTGGAATATGACATGCCCATATGGAGGGCACCTTTGAGCTTGGCCGCCTAAGATCTAGATAATAGCATCCCGAAGTTTGGGGGAATGTCATCCACTACCAATTCCATTACTAGGGTTTTAGCAGGGATTTGAGCAAGAAATATGACCAAGTCTTTGATGAGACCCATACATTTGACTTTATTAGAATCAAAAGAGAAAATATCCTTGTAGGGTCTAGTCACATCTAATCCTAGTTGATCCATGATCCTTCTAGGCATCAGGTTGTGGGAGGCTCCTGAATAGAGCATGGAATTGTGTAGGACAACATTATGTATGTTCAGGATAACATAGAAGGGGGTGAATTCATCATCAGAGGGTTTGTATACATGGGGGATGAACAATATGGTGAGCCTATCATATTGTAAATTCAAGCTATCCAATATGGCATAGATTCCCCTCGGAGGTTGCAAAACTGTGGCAATTTTGGAATGATATTCTAAATTCTTTAGTAGTTCAGTGAGGGTATAGATATTTTAATCTTTGTAATTTCAGCCTCCAGGTTGAAAGAAGCCTATTCCTAGTCCAATTTCCTGGGATTGTCTTCCCTTTGTTCCTTCCCTTTGGGCTCCGGAACATTCTTGAGGTTATCTTTGGGAGGTGGGTCAGTTTTAGGCTTACTAGTGGAGGTTTTTATCTCTTCCTTTATATTTTTCACAACCGGGACATCTTTGTTTCTCAAGCTGATTTGTCTCTACATGTCTAGGACTATGAAGTCATTTGTCTTGCCTCGAAGTGTCTCTCCTCTTTCCAAGAAAGCATTGTGATGTTCTTCCTTGGTGAGGAAGGTGGCTGGGGGCTCAGTATCTAGCTGGCGGATTTAATCCTCAGTTTGATTCTCCCCATCCTAGTCCACGAAATTATCTTGGAATGGAGGTCTAACCGGTGGATAGGGAGGATTCCACTTCCTATTTTGGGAAATTTGAGGCCTTCTCGAATTTAGATTCCTATTTCTTTGTTCTTGGTTTTCCCTAGGAGGGGTTTTACCATCTACTAAGAGCATTTCCATCATTCTTTCCATGGTTCTTAGCATGGTGTCAATTATAGCCTCTTGTGAGCTCAAGGTAGAGGGATGCTCCAACTCTTTATCAACCTTTCGATCCCTTTCCTCTCTTCTCCATTCCCCTTCATCGCCTTTCTTCTTTCTTGTAGCGACTAGTTTCGCCTCCACTTCTATGGTGTCTTTCATCATAGACGCCAAGGAGGTTGATATTCTTTCACTTAGCCATAAGGAGAATTCACCATCAAAATATTCTGTGTACTGGAGCTAGGCTGAACCTATAGGAGGTTTAAATTGAGCAGGGATAGAATTGTACACTTTCATGAACCTGTCCAAGAATTCTTGGACATAATCGCTCTCCTTCCTCCTCATGGAATGATACTGAGATAGATACTACTTGGGGTT
Organism: Pseudotsuga menziesii; assembly: GCA_001517045.1. Lineage (NCBI taxonomy): Eukaryota > Viridiplantae > Streptophyta > Pinopsida > Pinales > Pinaceae > Pseudotsuga > Pseudotsuga menziesii. The sequence continues at coordinate 75,884 of LPNX011028034.1, forward strand.
CTTTTTATCTTCCCATTTGTCTTTGAAAGCATCCTCAAAGGCTTGATAGCTCAGAATAGAGTCATCTATGAGGTTTTTATACCATTTCCTTGCTTCTCTAAGAAGGATCTAGGAAACTCGTATGAATTTAACATCATCATGGTCTACCTCTTCCAGGTCGACCCAGTCCAAAAACCACCCCATATTTTCTTCAACCGAGTACCCTCTTTCTCCATAGAATTTCTTGAGCCTGGTGGAGTATCCCAGGGGGAGGTTGTGTAGAACCATAGGAAGGCATATAGGAGTGAATTTGTTGGCCATCCTTGGGGTATAACCAGGTTTACTAAAGGGGTTGGGACTAGTGTGATAGGAATCAATAAGTTGTGAGGTACAAAAAGGTGGTGGGGAGTGGCAAAATTCAGAGATGAACGATGATTTTTTCGAGAAGTAGTGGGAGATGGAGGTGGGAAGGGAAATTCCCTTGTGCAATCAAGATTAGACAAGGATTTATTAGTGGTGACTCAAGTTCTAGTAGGTACAGGAAACCACTACCTAGAGGCTCTGAGGTACGAGGTGACCAAGAAATGCAGGGAAAGTAAAATGTGAAGGTGTCAGATGCTAGGTTAGAGAGGCTAGATTCAGATTTAGATTCGGGAAAGGGTAACCCACACTCCTCATTACAATGTTTAGATATATTTCCAACAGAAATAGCACTATCAGCTGGGAAAGACAAAATCCTGACTAACCTCGGCAGCCTATTTTCCCTTTGGATCAAACTTTTAGGATCAAAAACTTCTTGGAAAGACTCTACATCAGAATTTCTTCTCATATGGATTCTTCTGGTCACTAGTATTTCTCAGTGAGCCGCTTTCATAGTTTTCATGGAGTTTCCAAAGCATGTGCAACCAATTGTGTGTCTAGGAATGACTACTCAACAGGGTCGTAGAAATAAAGCTGTGTCATCTTTCTCAAGGAGATAATAGTAGTTAGGCTCTCCAGCAATGGCACCAAGATGTTAGCACCCTATAATTTTTTAGTGGTTTCTGCAGGAAGTCACAAGGGGTAACCATTTAAACCAACTTTAGACCGTATTATAGACATTATGATCAGAGAGGGATCTCTCTTGTCACAGAGGAAAGAAACACATATGCATAAAACTTTGGATAGATTGTAGAATTCTTTATTTCCATAGGTAACAAGGCCTTGATAGTTTTAAAAAATGTCAGAACAAACATACAAGAAAATCATTGGGCAATGGAGTCAAATCTCAAATCAATCAATGGTATTACAACAGAAATGAGAAAGTGAATTTCCTTTATATTTTGAGGCAAAGTAATTAGCACAGACAGTCAAATATCTTGAAAGGGTGGTGAAGGGAGAAGGAGAGAAAAATACCAGTGAAGCAAGAAGCACCTATCTATGGATGAATCTCTTGCACTGCCTTCAGTAGAATGAACAACAAAGGCTAGTATCTGTAGTGGAGCATAGGAGATGAATTCCATATCATTTACCATAACACAATAATGAATGCGGTGTCTAATATGAGGAGCAATTAGCTGAGAGATAATTCCTTGTATACTAATCTAGAGTGCATTAGCAGAAATACACAAAAATGATATCGATGAACAGAAAACACAGATTGAATGCAACCACCGTGATGAATCTTAGAGTTATCCATTCCAATTATTAACTCATTAGAGGAAATTTCATCTCAAAATGGGCCTTTTAACTCTAATTCAAATTCCATGTCATCATGTGTTAACCAACGAAATTGCTTTAAATTTGAAATATCATATAGGTCTTAAACACTTTTTAAATATAAATTTAGGGATAGGTATCATAAAAAAATTACTTTTTTTGTTTGTATTTTTGACATGTCTCCCTATTTTTTTACTCAAATTTCAATAGGGAGAGTTCATTGGAGGCAGAATTAAATCCACATCCAACAAGTACCCACTCAACATACTTTTGATGGACCCCGCTATCCCAAAAATAAGAAATACCTAAAAAAACATGATGATGACATCATCATCATGTTTTTTTTCAAGTATTTCTTGTTTTTGGGGTAGTTGAGTCCATAAAAAGTATGCTGAGTGGGTACTTGTTGGATGTAGAATTTAATTCCACATCCAACAAGACTTCCTGATCAAAATTTGAGTAAAAACATGGTGAGATATGACAAAAATACAAACAAAAAAGGTAGTTTAATTCTTTTCTTCCTCCAAAATTAATAAATATTATTTTATTATTTTAACTATTATTTTATTAATTTTTTTAGGAGGCCCATTTTGAGTTGAAATTTCCTCTAATGTGATTTTTTCCTTAAAATTATCCATAGAAATTGAAGGCAATCTAAAGTTAATTGAATTAAAAATATAGTGCTGCTACTGTTGAATGAAATGAAATAATGACTCTGCTCAAATCTCTTGTCATATGGTAGAGCGATCAAATCTCCTCTCATATGGTAGAGTAGAGCAAACAATGTTGCTGCTGTTGAATGTAATGAAACAATGACACTGAGACCAAACCTATAGCAGTCGAGGAGGAGGAGGGGGGATGCATCCTACTCATATTCATGATAATGATGATGCTCCTATTACCATATCTTCTAAATAATCAAGGCATCAAATACGGGCAAGACAATGAAGTAAAAGCAAAAATGCCATAAAAACACTGAAGAAAAAATGTAGATGGCAAAGATATAGAGAGCACCTAAGGAAATTATGATTGTCTTCCTGCCATTGTTGGGTCTCTCCTCCTCCCCCTCACTTCTCCTCAACCCCTTGTCTCCTCCCCCCCCTCCTCCCCTTTCCTTCCTCCTCCTCCCCACCGCTCCCCCATGCTCCTACCTACTCTTCCACTCCTTATCCAACTCTCTCCTCCTCCACCCCTCTCTCTTCCCCTCCTCCTTTTCCTCCACCATCCCTCCTCTTCCTCCTCCTCCTCCTCCTCTCTTCCTTCTCCTCTTCCTTCCCCAATCCCTTCTCCCCCCCCCCCCCCTCTCTCCTCCTCCTCCTCTCTTCCTTCTCCTCTTCCTCCCCCCCCCCCTCCCTCCCCCCCTCCCCCTCCTCCTCTATCCCTCCTCCTCTTCCCCCTTGCCTCCTCCTCCTCCTCTCTTCCTTCTCCTCTTCCTCCCCCCCCCCCTCCCTCCCCCCCTCCCCCTCCTCCTCTATCCCTCCTCCTCTTCCCCCTTGCCTCCTCCTCCTCCTCTCTTCCTTCTCCTCTTCCTCCCCCCCCCCCTCCCTCCCCCCCTCCCCCTCCTCCTCTATCCCTCCTCCTCTTCCCCCTTGCCTCCTCCTCCTCCTCTCTTCCTTCTCCTCTTCCTCCCCCCCCCCCTCCCTCCCCCCCTCCCCCTCCTCCTCTATCCCTCCTCCTCTTCCCCCTTGCCTCCTCCTCCTCCTCTCTTCCTTCTCCTCTTCCTCCCCCCCCCCCTCCCTCCCCCCCTCCCCCTCCTCCTCTATCCCTCCTCCTCTTCCCCCTTGCCTCCTCCTCCTCCTCTCTTCCTTCTCCTCTTCCTCCCCCCCCCCCTCCCTCCCCCCCTCCCCCTCCTCCTCTATCCCTCCTCCTCTTCCCCCTTGCCTCCTCCTCCTCCTCTCTTCCTTCTCCTCTTCCTCCCCCCCCCCCTCCCTCCCCCCCTCCCCCTCCTCCTCTATCCCTCCTCCTCTTCCCCCTTGCCTCCTCCTCCTCCTCTCTTCCTTCTCCTCTTCCTCCCCCCCCCCCTCCCTCCCCCCCTCCCCCTCCTCCTCTATCCCTCCTCCTCTTCCCCCTTGCCTCCTCCTCCTCCTCTCTTCCTTCTCCTCTTCCTCCCCCCCCCCCTCCCTCCCCCCCTCCCCCTCCTCCTCTATCCCTCCTCCTCTTCCCCCTTGCCTCCTCCTCCTCCTCTCTTCCTTCTCCTCTTCCTCCCCCCCCCCCTCCCTCCCCCCCTCCCCCTCCTCCTCTATCCCTCCTCCTCTTCCCCCTTGCCTCCTCCTCCTCCTCTCTTCCTTCTCCTCTTCCTCCCCCCCCCCCTCCCTCCCCCCCTCCCCCTCCTCCTCTATCCCTCCTCCTCTTCCCCCTTGCCTCCTCCTCCTCCTCTCTTCCTTCTCCTCTTCCTCCCCCCCCCCCTCCCTCCCCCCCTCCCCCTCCTCCTCTATCCCTCCTCCTCTTCCCCCTTGCCTCCTCCTCCTCCTCTCTTCCTTCTCCTCTTCCTCCCCCCCCCCCTCCCTCCCCCCCTCCCCCTCCTCCTCTATCCCTCCTCCTCTTCCCCCTTGCCTCCTCCTCCTCCTCTCTTCCTTCTCCTCTTCCTCCCCCCCCCCCTCCCTCCCCCCCTCCCCCTCCTCCTCTATCCCTCCTCCTCTTCCCCCTTGCCTCCTCCTCCTCCTCTCTTCCTTCTCCTCTTCCTCCCCCCCCCCCTCCCTCCCCCCCTCCCCCTCCTCCTCTATCCCTCCTCCTCTTCCCCCTTGCCTCCTCCTCCTCCTCTCTTCCTTCTCCTCTTCCTCCCCCCCCCCCTCCCTCCCCCCCTCCCCCTCCTCCTCTATCCCTCCTCCTCTTCCCCCTTGCCTCCTCCTCCTCCTCTCTTCCTTCTCCTCTTCCTCCCCCCCCCCCTCCCTCCCCCCCTCCCCCTCCTCCTCTATCCCTCCTCCTCTTCCCCCTTGCCTCCTCCTCCTCCTCTCTTCCTTCTCCTCTTCCTCCCCCCCCCCCTCCCTCCCCCCCTCCCCCTCCTCCTCTATCCCTCCTCCTCTTCCCCCTTGCCTCCTCCTCCTCCTCTCTTCCTTCTCCTCTTCCTCCCCCCCCCCCTCCCTCCCCCCCTCCCCCTCCTCCTCTATCCCTCCTCCTCTTCCCCCTTGCCTCCTCCTCCTCCTCTCTTCCTTCTCCTCTTCCTCCCCCCCCCCCTCCCTCCCCCCCTCCCCCTCCTCCTCTATCCCTCCTCCTCTTCCCCCTTGCCTCCTCCTCCTCCTCTCTTCCTTCTCCTCTTCCTCCCCCCCCCCCTCCCTCCCCCCCTCCCCCTCCTCCTCTATCCCTCCTCCTCTTCCCCCTTGCCTCCTCCTCCTCCTCTCTTCCTTCTCCTCTTCCTCCCCCCCCCCCTCCCTCCCCCCCTCCCCCTCCTCCTCTATCCCTCCTCCTCTTCCCCCTTGCCTCCTCCTCCTCCTCTCTTCCTTCTCCTCTTCCTCCCCCCCCCCCTCCCTCCCCCCCTCCCCCTCCTCCTCTATCCCTCCTCCTCTTCCCCCTTGCCTCCTCCTCCTCCTCTCTTCCTTCTCCTCTTCCTCCCCCCCCCCCTCCCTCCCCCCCTCCCCCTCCTCCTCTATCCCTCCTCCTCTTCCCCCTTGCCTCCTCCTCCTCCTCTCTTCCTTCTCCTCTTCCTCCCCCCCCCCCTCCCTCCCCCCCTCCCCCTCCTCCTCTATCCCTCCTCCTCTTCCCCCTTGCCTCCTCCTCCTCCTCCTCCTCCTCCTCCTCCTCCTCCTCCTCCCCACTCCTCCCCCTCACTCCTCCTCCTCCACTACCTCCCTTCTCCTCCTTCCCCTACCTCCTCTACCCCCTCCCTTATCCTCCACCCTCTCCTCCCTCTCTCCCCCTTGCTCCTCCATCTTCTTTCTCCTCCACCCCCCTTTTACTACCCATTAACACTCTCCTCCTTTCTCCTCCTTCCCCAACCTGTTCCTCCCTCCTCTTCCTCTTCCACCTTCTCCTTCTCCTACTTCCTCTTCCTCCTCCTTCACTGCCTTTCTTCTTCACTCCTTCATCTTCTTCCTCCTCCACCCCCCCATCTCCTACTCATTACCACTCTTCTCCTTTCTCCTCCTCCTCCCCCCTACCTTCCCCTCCTCTTCCTCCCCCTTCTCTTCCCTCCCCACCCCTATACCCCCCATCCTTTCCTAATCCTCTTTTCTCCTATTCCCCCTCACCCCTCTCCTCCCTCCTCCTTCTCACTTCTCATCCCTCTACTTCCCCTCCTCCTTCTACTACTCCTCCTCTGCCTACCTCCTTTCCTATGTCACCTCCTCCTCCCACTTCTACTCTTTCTCCTCCTGCTACTCCTATTCCTACTACTCCCCCCTCTCCTATTCCTCCTCCTCACCCTTCTCATATTCCTATTCTTCCTCCCTCTCCTCTTCTTCTTCACATACATTATATAATATGACAAAAAAAAGACCATACTTAAACAAGTATCTAAAATAGTAGCCATTAATCTTTTGTTATATTTATAAATTTGAGAAGTAGAATTAAAGTGTCTTATTAGTTAGTAATGCATTAAGGAAATTTTGATGATCTACCATTTACAATGTTAAACCTGCAAACAAAATTATTATGATGCACTAAATAAATATAATTCTTTATTGCAATGCATATAAGTTATAACAAAAATTAACCTAAAACTTCAAAATGTTAAATACTAATAAAACTAATACATTTTCTTTAATATATATATATATATATATATATATATA
>LPNX011028034.1:82378-127759 GCA_001517045.1 Pseudotsuga menziesii
TTTGTAGTTTTTATTTTAAAATAATTAATACCCCCAAAAAATAAAAAAAATTTATATACTTTACAAACTAGATAAAATATACAAATGATTTTTTGACATACTTTTATAAAGAATTAAAAAAAATACAAGCTTTTGGCCTACACTCTTTTGACATATTTTACAGAAAATTAAAAAAATATACAACTTTTTGACATATTGAAAATAATAGAAAAATATAGGAATTTCCTTAATGTAAAAACACTATGTTAATAGACAAATATATTAAGCCCTACTTTCTTGAAGAAAAATTCATTAATTTATATTGCATTCTCCAAGTGACTTCCATTTATATTAATGTGAGAAACACTTATCTCTAGCATCAATTTACATAAAATTCCATTATCACAATTCATGAAACCTAGCTTTTAGGCAAACAAACATTCATGAAACTGAGTTTTTACTAAAACAAACATCTCTTATTGAACAAATATTTTAAAACAGAAAAGATGACATTCTCTGGAATCCTTGTATATAAAATTTCATATCACAATTCATGAAATTGAGTTCTTACATAAACAAACATCTCTTATTGAACAATGAATCTCAAACAACTGATATAAATTTGTCTATGGTTGTGGCTGTGTCCATGGCTTGGCTAGGTAAGTAGACATAATGACCATAGTATCTGAGAATGTGTTTCTTGTTGCAAGATAATATATATTACAAGTCATCTATATGCAAGGCTTTTAAAACATTTCAAATTTCAAGAATGCAAAGATTTTAAAACATTTCAAATAAAAATGAAAACATTAACATCTAAATGCTCCTGTTTCAAATCCAGCTACTTATACACCCCACCACTTGAACATAATTTAAATAGAAATTTTACTCTTAGTAGTTGTCAACAATGGTAGACATTGCAAAATAACCCATCCGAAAGCTTCTTCCTATTGGAGCCACAAAGATACAAAAATATTTGAATTATTCTGTGCTCATTCCTGTTTGAACAGGAATATTTGAATTATTTTGTGCTCATTCATATTTGAACAAACAAGAATATTTGAATTGCTCATTCCAGTTTCAACATTTTGTATAGCGCATAGCAAGGTACGTGGAAAATACACAAAGACATAAATATAAGATGGTAGAAGGGACCTCAGTTTGAGCATTGCAATCAATTTAATGGACATAATTAAAATCGGGAAAATTAGAAATGTCAACGTTGGATTTATTTGAAAGATAGAAATGGCATCATATTAGGATTCTCAACTGGACCATGTTAATTAATGTTGGATGTCAAAATATAAAAGTTTCCAAAAACAGAAACATACAGAGAAAATCAAGGGCCAACAAAAGGTACTAGAAGACATCAACACTAAAGCTTCCATCCATTCAATAGAGATATGCGCAATTGAAGGTACTGGACTTGGTGGAGGCGGCCATGAGATGAGATTAGACTTATAAGTATTATGCACATGGTGAAGAAAGCAGGAAGGAGTTTTGTAAATTGTGCTGATGCATAAAATTGCATCCCATTCAATAAAATTATGCAAGAAAGAAGGAAGGAGTTTTGTAAATTGTTCTGATGCATAAAAAAGAAAGTACCATTTAAAGTGGAGAGGACGTATCATATAGAAAATCTCAAAAAGACCTATCAAAGATTACAAAGCACAATAGTAATATATATTGCACAAGTGGTAGAAGAAATCCTAGTAAGAAGTATGGAAATAGCACTTTGTAATATGTAATGTAGACTTTCAAGTAATAGAAAATGTTGGTGAGACTAGATACCCTTACCATTGGCATGCATTTTGCATGTTTCCTGGAGAGTTCTGATCCTCCAAACGAAAGGTTTCTATCTCTGGGGCATCAAATGAAACAATTATTAACTAATGTTTTCCTTAAAAGTATCTGAAATTGAAAGCAATCTAAAATAATAATAATAATAATAATAATCTATTTTTAAGGTCACCGCCAAGCAAGACACCAAATTGGTGTATGAGACACCCTTGTTTGTGGGAGAAGGGACCCCCTCTGCGCAGCGATTTAACTGCTAAAGTCTATAGAGGTGTACATACACTACCACCCTATGGATTTGAACCCATGACATCCTAAGAGGAAACACATGCTCTTAACCATTAGGCCCACTCATGCTGTGTGAATTGAATGAAATGAAATCTTCTCTCATATGGCAGAGCGATCAAATCTCCTCTCATATGGCAGAGCAGAACAGGTAGTGTTGAATGAAACTGAAATGAAACAATTATTTAGAAGATATTTTGACAAAGGCAAATGCATTAAATGATAAGACAAAACCTGCAGTAGTCGAGGAGGGGGATGCATCCTACTCATATTCACGATGATGATGATGCTCCTGTTACCGTATCTTCTAAATAGTTGGGGCATCAAAGACGGGCAAGACGGACAAGCAAAAGCGGAAATGCAGATGACAAAGATATAGAGAGTGCCTACGGAAATTGCGATTGCCCGCCTGCCATCGCTGGTTCTCCATTCCCAATTCCCAAATTAATCCAAAGTGTACAAAAGTTTTAAAAGGAAACGATACAATAAAACTTTGATCCGATCCATCTTGAAAGCACGAATCGAAAGAGGAGAGGAGGAAATTGCAAAAACGGAAATGCCATAAAAACACAACAATTGCCAGAAGCGGAAATGCAGATGGCAAAGATACAGAGAGCGCCTAAGCAAAGAATGGTAGTTTTAGAAGAAGATACAAGAGTGCCATCATTTTACAAGAATGCTTACCATATCTTCTAAATACAGATAGCGCCTAAGCAATTCAAGGTTCTCGCCACCCTGGTTCTCTCCATTCAATTCAAGGTTCTCTCCCACCTTCAAGGTTTTCGCCTACCTGCGATCGCTGGTTCTCTCCATTCCCAATTCAATCCAAATATTTTAAAGAAATTCAATATGAAGTTTACAAAAGCTTAAAAGCAAACAGCATAAAGGAACAGCTAAGCAAGAAAATCTAGACAAATTTATATATAAAAATATATATTATATATTTGTCATGGTGAAAAAAGAAAAATCTAATCAAATTTATATATATAAATATATATTATATATTTGTTATGCTTTTTCACCGTGTAACATGGAAATATTATGGAATCTCTGTTTATTAAAATATACATTATATATTTTGTTATAATTTATTGAAATTGAAATTTTATATTTTGCTAAAATATATCTCGTAAATTATGTTCTTTTTAGTATACAAGGAAACATTGTGAAATCTTTATATATAAATGGTGTTCATCATCTAAAATAAGAAGATATAAAAGCAATTACTATGTTTGTAAGAAATTAGATCGATCTATGAAAAGAGTTTAATACCCAAAAGATCTATTGTTTATAAAGTAAGATCCTTGAATTCATTTTATATCTAAGATAGTAGTATAAGTTCATTCGCAATGTTGGTGCTCTCGAATTAGTTGGATGGGGCACCAACTAGTGTATAGGTGATTCTAGGTCAAATATATTTGTATTGGCTTGGCACCCTTTTTTAAATTCATGAAGTTTAGATATGTAGAGGTAGGTTGTCAACTATCCCCTTTCTTACTTACTATAAAATTTATTTTTAATCAACAAAGTTTGGTCTAGCTATTCATCGTTCAAACTGGAGAAGACTACTAGGTTATTCACAATAGTGATTATCTAGTTACAATAAATTATTAATATTTTGGCGAACCTATGAAGTACACAATTTTGAACATTTATGAGCATTAGCACAACATTGTAGCAATGTTTCCCTATGTGCTTTCTATCTTGGAAGTTGAAGCACTCATTCTTTTGTGTCACTTCAATTGGGGTATTAATAATGTTAATGATAAATGGTTTGCAATTGAGGAGATTGTGAGGAATTTCGGGGTTAATGTGGTAGCAAATAAAACATGGGACTAAAGAAGAAGAAAAGGAGGACAAAAATTCTTTTAAATAATCATAATAAGTATGGACACCATGAAAATGAAAATCAAATTCATTAATTACCAATTTGTATCCCATATTACCCAAAAAATATGTTTCTATAAGAAAAATGAAGATGTAAATCAATAATTTGCAAGGAAATACATGTAGAACGCCCCATCAAAAAATCCATCATTAACCAATGATTAATGACTAGCAAAAATGAAGGCGATATGTTGAAATCAATGTTTTGTAAAGATATGTGGCAAGCATTTTTTATACGTTATCATTATATAATGGTGTAGTTGAATGCTCCTTCACATAAGCACCCTAAGAATCTATCTCAAGGCCACAACCTCATCCATGTCTTTTAAGAAGGTGGGGAGTTTTTTATTAGATTGTTGCAACTCTACATCGTCTTCCACAATGTGTTCATCCAAGCAAATTGACTCAACTTATTCATTGCATGTATGTGTGTGGAACCATTGGTTTATGGGTGGTCCTATGGGAGATGGAGGTTCATTGATCTAAAAACTAGCTTGATAGTCTTATGATTGCCTCAAAAAATGGATCTAAACTTAGAAGGATGACAATGAGCCTATACTCTATTGTGCCATACTCTTTTGTGTTTTTAAAGATTAAACCACCATTCAAATTATTTAACTACTACACCATATGAAATTCAATACAATAGAAAATACACACATAATGGAACACAAACATTTACCCTAAAAACTTATACATGGCATGTCGTCTTCTTATATTATGCATATTACAAAAATTTCCAAGGTTACTATGAAGCTCATAGAAACTATGGCCTTCTATATTTATCTAAAATATACCTATGTATCTCTTTTTTATTAACATATCCTCCACACTCATGCTCATATTATGTAATAGTTAATTTCTAGTGAAAACAAATTAACCCTTTTTTGTTGGGCATTTGTTATATTCTTTGCATATGGGGCATGCAATTAGAACATTATATTGCTTTGTCGTATGCATTGGGTGTTGCACATGGTGCTAAATTAAGGGGTGTTATAGGGAGGGGGGGAGTTTTGACAGCTCCTCCCTACTCTACAAAGAGGAAAACATAAAGGGGCTATTGTCCCTTATCGTTACAAGCCTAAGGTGCAACAAAAAATTTGGGTTATTTTTTTCTTTCTGAAGATATGTAATTTAATTCTGGTTGAGGTATTATGGGGTGTAATATGATTTGGGTTAATGGATTAGGTCTTTGGATGTTGTATAATACTTATTTATTGTATTATGAATGGTCAAGAAACACAATGAGAAAGACAGAGGTGCAGGTCTAAGTTTTGTTGGCTTTTCCTATTAATGGGGTTCCATGAAAAATTTGTGTATTGTGTGTGTGCCATTGTGTAATATCTATTTTTCTTAAGAATTTTTATGCATGATTTCACTTCATTGTAAATATATTAATGAGAAGAACAATTCTCACCTTGGAAGAGGAAAGTATATAGCGACCCTTATTCAACACTGAGCCCCAAAAAATTGTTTTAGTCCCCCAAAATGTGTGAAACGTTGATGATCAAAATTTACCAGTCACCATCTCTAATATGTCCAAAAAAATAACATCCCCCATCTGTTAGATCATTAAATTCACATGGTACGCATGTAGATCCATTTTGGACAATCCCTCCCTGTTTTATGAGGATTTTAGTTCCCGTAAGTTTGAGATTTGAAGGAGACGAAGAAAAAATTCATTGAGTTTCTCATTTGAGTTCTATTTTGCATTAGTCTATAGTTGAAACTTCAATCCCACTTGCCAGATATCCTCTTGGCCCCTTGATTTCATTGTGATCTTCTTTTGTAGTATTCCACACTTTGGTAATTTTTCCTTTGCATCTAGCACCAAATATTTAATGGAAGGTAATACTTGGCCCTCTTCATCCTCAATGAGCATGGATGGCATGTAAATTTTCAAGTTATTTACATTTACTAATGAGCAAATAGACATATAAGGTGGAATATTGAGTTTGCAATAATTGTTTCCTATCTTCTCCAATATTTTGAAAGGCCCATATCTTAAGGCTTCAATTTTCTTCCTTGGTCTTTATAAATCAGAGAAAAATTGAGACTAAATTGTTGTTGTTATTTCTTGACTTCAAATTTCCCTATGAAAAACTAAATTTTTCATGTGTGATGAAGTTTACTATTCACTATGCAAAAAGAAACATTGTGAAATCTCTATAATTTATTGAAATATAGATTATATATTTTGTTAAATACATCGTGTGAAATTGTGCTTTTTCCGGGTGCAAAAGGAAACATAATGGAATCTCTCTATATAAATGGTGTCCATTGGCCAAAAAAGGAAGACATAAAATCAAGTACTATGTTTATAAAAACCATGTCATGAGAAAATGTGTTGCATTGTTTCTATAAACAATGATAAAGATAAATGGTTAACAATGTAATTTTGTTCATTTATGTTTAATTTTGTCCACATATTTTTTCATGGGTGTAATTATTATTATACATAATTTCTATTAATATTAGCTACATTTGTATTACCTACATCACCATATGATTTCATAAATATGACAAAAACCAAATTAATGTGAAGAGTTATAATTATCCAAAAATAATGTGTTCAAGTTATCATGTAGTGATGGAAGTATATTTTATTTTATATATATTTCACTGTATCATATAACATTTAACAATTTGTTAATTCTCTCCTTAGTTTTGAATAATTCATAGTTCCATCTCCTCCTTTCTCCTCCCTTATTTTTGAAAAATATAAATTAATATTTGACATGCTTTTTCCCGGTGTAAATGGAAATATTATGGAATCTCTATTTATTAAAATATACATTATATTTTTTTTTATAATTTATTGAAATAGAAATTTTATATTTTGTTAAAATACATCTCGTTAAATTATGGTTTTTTAGTATAAAAGGAAACATTGTGAAATATTTATATATAAATGGTGTTCATCATTTAAAATAAGAATATATAAAAGCAATTACTATGTTTATAAAAATTATGGCCAGGAAAATGTGTTGTCTCTATAAACTATGATAAAGATAAATGGTTAATAGTGTAATTTTGTTAATTTTGGTTTAATTTTGTCCACATATTTTGTCATGGGTGTAATTATAATTATACATCATTTCTATTATTATTAGCTACATTTCTATTACTTACGTTTGTAAATGTGCCCATGTGTGAATGTCATCACCCTAGCCTAAATTTGCCATTAATTCCATGCCAAATTCCCATGTGCATGACATTGTCTTTAACTACATCCACACCACATCCCTATGAGCATGAATTCATCATAGCATTGCTATGTTCTTAAGGATGCATGATATTTTGCAAGAAATTAGATCGACCTATGAAAATAGTTTAATACCCAAAAGATCTATTGTTTATAAAGTAAGATCCGTGAATTCATTTTATATCTAAGATAGTAGTATAAGTTCATTCGCATTGTTGGTGCTCTAGAATTAGTTGGACGAGGACCAACTAGTGTATAGGTGATTCTAGGTCAAATATATTTGTATTGGCTTGGCACCCTTTTTGCAATTCATGAAGTTTAGATATGTAGAGGTAGGTTGTCAACTATCCCATTTCTTACTAACTATAAAATTTATTGTTAATCAACGAAGTTTGGCCTATCTCTTTATCATTCAAACTAGAGAAGACTACTAGGTTATTCACAATAGTGATTACCTAGTTAAAATAAATTATTAATATTTTGGCAAACCTATGAAGTACACATTTTTGAACATTTATGAGCATTAGCACAACATTGTAGCATTTTTTTCCTATGTGCTTTCTATTTTGGAAGTTGAGGCACACATTCTTTTGTGTCACTTCAATTGGGGTATTAATAATGTTAATTATCAATGGTTTTCAATTCATGATATTGTGAGGAAGGTTGGGGTTAATGTGGTAGCAAATAAAAAATGGGACTAAAGAAGAAGAAAAGGAGGAAAATAATTCTTTTAAATAATCATAATAACTATGGAAAACATGAAAATGAAAAAGGAAATCAATAATTCCCAATTTGTATCCCATATTACCAAAGAAAAACTATAGGAAAAATGAAAATGGAAATCAGTAATTTGCAAGGAAATACATGGAGAACACCCCGTCACAAATTCCATCATTAACCAATGATTAATGACTAGCCAAAATTAAGGAAATATGTTGGAATCAATTTTTTGTAAAGATATGTGGCAATCATTTTCTAGAAATTATCACTATATAATGGCGTCATTGAACACTCCTTCACATAAGCACCCTAATAATCTGTCTCAAGGCCTCAACTTCCTCCATGTATTTTAAGAAGGTGGGGAGTTTTTTATTAGATCATTACAATTCTACATCGTCTTCCACAATGTGTTCATCCAAGAAAATTGACTCAACTTCTTATTCATTACATGTATGTGTGTGGAACCATTGGTTATGGGTGGTCCTATGGGAAATGGAGGTTCACTAATCTATAAACTAGCTTGATATTCTAATGATTGGCTCCGAAAATGAATCTAAACTTACAAGGATGAAAATGAGCCTATACTCTATTGTGACATACTATTTTGTGTTTTTAAAGATTAAACCACCATTAAAATTATTTAAATACTACGCCATATGAAATTGAATAAAATAGAAAATACACACATAATGGAACACAAACATTTACCCTAAAAAATTATACAGGAAAAACACATTCATTGAAATACCATGCAATTCGTCTTCTTATATTATGTATATTACAAAACTTTCCAAGCTTACTATGAAGCTCATACACACTATGTCCTTATATAGTTCTCTACAATATACCTATGTCTCTTTTGTTTATCAACATCTCCTCCATACTCATGCTCATATTATGTAATAGTTAATGGCTAGTGAAAAGAATCAACCCTTTTTTTGTTGGGCATGTGTTATATTCTTTGCATGTGGCACATGCGATTAGAACATTATAGTGCATTGTCATATGCATTGGGTGTTGCACGTGGTGCTAAATTAAGGGGTGTTATAGGGAGGGGGCATGTTTACAGCTCCTCCCTACTCTACAAAGTGAAAAACATAAAGGGGCTATCGTCCCTTGTCATTACAAACCAAAGGTGCAAAAACCAATTTGGGCTATTTTTTCTCTATGAAAATAGGTAATTTTATTCTGGTTAAGGTATTATAGCATGTAATATGATTTGGGTTAATGTATTAGGTTTTTGGATTTTGTATAATACTTATTTATTGTATTATGAATGGTTAAGGAACACGATGAGAAAGATAGAGGTGTAGGTCTAAGTTTTGTTGGATTTTATTGTTAAGGGATTCCATGACAAATCTATGTGTATTGTGTGTGTGCCATTGTGTAATATCTATTTTTCTTAAGAATTTGTATGCATTATTTCACTTCATTGGAAATATATTAATGATAAGAATGTCAATTCCCACCTTGGAAGAGGCAAATATATAGCGACCCTTATTCAACACCAAGCCCCCAAAAATTATTTAAGGTCCCCAAAATGCGTGAAAAGTTGATGATCAAAATTTACCAATCACCATATCTAATATGTCCAAAAAATTAATATCCCCCATCTATAAAATCATTAAATTCACATGGTACGTATTTATGTTCATTTTAGATAATCCCTCCCCATAAGTTTAAGATTTGAAGGAGATGAGGAAACAATTCCTTGAGTTTCTCCTTTGAGTTCTATTTTTCCTTAGTCTATAGTTGACCCTTCAATCCCACTTTCCAAAGATTGTCTTGGCCCCTTAATTTCATTGTGATATTATTTTGTAGTATTCCACCCTTTGGTAATTTTTCCTATGCATCTAGCATGAAATCTTTAATGGAAGGTGTTAGAACCCTGTAATATTCCAGTGGCTACTGCAGGAAGTCACAGGGGTAACCATTTGAACCAACTTTAGACCGTATTCTAGCCAATATGGTCATAGAGGGATCTCTCTTGTCATAGAGGAAAGAAACACATATACATAAAAATTTGGATAACTCATAGAAGGATAGATTTCTATAGGTAACAAGGCATTGATAGTTTTAAAAAATTGCAAAACAAGACATACAGGAAAATCATTGGGAAATGTAGTCAAATCCTGAATCAATGAAGGGTATTACAGCAAAAATGAGAAAGGGAATTTCCTTTATAATTTGAGGCAAAGTAAACATCACAGATAGTCAAATATCTTGAAAGGGTGGTGAAGGAAGAAGGATATAAAAATCCCAGCAAAGGAAGAGGCACCTATCTGTGGATGAATCTCTTGCACCACCTTTAGTAGAATGAACAACAAAGGTTGGTATTTGTAGTGGATCATAGGAGAATAATTCCAAACCATTTACCAAAACACAATAATAAATGCAGCGTTTGATATGAGGAGCACTTATCTGAGAGTGAATTCCTTGTATATGAATATAGAGCGCATTAGCAGAAATACACAAACATGAAAGTGATGAACAAGAAAGAAAGACTGAATTCAACCATCGTGATGAATCTTAGAAAAGCAGGAGAATATTTCTCATTAATACTTTCAAGAGAGTTATAGAGATGAAATGAGACTAAATGATTTCTAAATGAAAATTCCAACCCTTGACTCATCAATTGAGGTCTTAATTATAATCTCATGGCTCCCGGGACCAACCCTGAAATAGAGCGCAATTCTATTACAAAAATTGGGAATCAAATCCCGGATCATCATTTCAAATCCCAATGATTTCTTGAGGTGGAATTATTTCCATGATTCTTTTCTTGAAATCAGCCTCAAAAATATTGAAACTAGGGAGGGGGGAAGTGGTAGTGCATTGATTCCCCGCTATCTAAGCTAGTCCAAAAAAGTTTGAAAGGGTGTCACATAAAACTTGAAAACATACCCAAACAAATAAATAATCACAACCTGGTTAATTCACAAAACAAGAAACTTCACCTATAAAAGTAGAGACCTTAATAAAAACCTATAAATGCGATAGCTCCATTCTTGAGGAGCTAATAATAGGTTGCATGGCATGCGAAAATTTAAGATAAGATCCATGCCTGACCTTTTCAAAATAGGCAGTTAGTAAGGTGCCAATTTTGTGCATCCACTCCCAGAAGGTTAGAACTTTTTGTCTTCAACTTGGATTTCTCTTCTTGATAATAGTCGGGGTGGTGAAAGTGAATCCAACAACATAATAAATAGGATAGCAAGTTGAATTATGGAACCATCATATGTGAACTCTTTTCTCTATTTCCATATCATAAGTAGCCCCTAATAATAGACCAATAATAGATTGAGTAACCTAGGTAGGAAAATTCAAATTACCCATAATAATTATTTTCAGTTTCTCCTAGGCATTAGCCAAAGCTGTATACCTTGAAGTTCTAGATCGAGTTTACCCAGTTGTCAATTCTTCCTTAGAAAGTGAAGCTGGAAATTGACTGGTTGAGTCATCAGCTAAATAGCAGTGCAGCAGCCAGGATGACCCCAAAACAAAAATGCAAAAGAAGAGACACACGCTTGCTTTCTCTGATGGCGAAGCCCAGCTCTTTTTAACTGTTTTAGTTTTTAATGAGTGGCCCACTTTATTGAATCATTCCCATACTACAACTGAGTGTCTCCTTCATGTAGATCCCTTTCCTTCAACCACCTTGCATCGCACGACATTGTTTCTAACCGTAGATCTCATCTGTGTGGAGATCTATCATTTCTTATTGTGGCCCTTTAAGTGATTTCACGCTCATCACCTGAGTTAACCTCCCTCCACCTTTCACTGATGAATCTTCCCAACACAATTGATCTAGATCATATCAAATATCAGCTACTGGGAGATGTGGGACCCTAAAATGGGTCACGCCAGCCTCCTTCGTTAACCACTATGCACTTTTGCCAACCGAAACCTTTTGGCACCATGAATTAAGTGCAGCATCAGATATCAACCATCCATTTGCGTGGGCCCTAATACCCTTTCACAACACTCCATCCAGTTAACCACCGTGCATGTTGTTGCTGAGAATCATGCTCCCACAGTATATCACTAGCATTGGCGTATCATTGCTGTCAGCTTTTGAAGGAAGGCATGAATTTCAAAACCCTTCATATTTAAATGGGCCATGCACCTTCCCTTTTGGAAAAAAATTTCTCGCCTTCTACCTGCCTTATCTACATGCTTAGGTCATTGATTTTCAAGTTATATGGGGTCTAGTTGCATTCTTTCAGGCTATGTTCTTTCATGTTTCCTATCCATTGGTTGTCCTTCCAGCTTGGGATGAGGCCAATCCCATATGCTGAATCCCTTCAAAATATTAGCACTTGTGCGAGCTAGGTGCTAACAATGGCTCCAACTCAGGGATGTTATCCTCCCTACGAGGTAGAAAAGAACCACGTAGGCGACATTTCTTGTCCATTGGGTCACCCTGACTCTTCTACAGCTCCCTGTAATTTACTTGGAAAACAAACTTAAATGATGGCATCTCTTGAAGATCGTACTGCCTTCACCTCGGGCTTTAAATCTTGTCAGAGATCCATCCACACATGCATTATGTCTTAAAACAAAAGGAAATGGTATATACAATGACAATGGGACTAAATTCTTTGACAAAAAGAAATGTTTGAGGAGCCTTCCATTAACCAGAGTTCCAAATACCAATCCACCTTCCATTTCTTCCAAAACATAAGCATTATTTCCCCTGAAGGTGGAAATATTGTACAGGACTTTCCATAGGTGATCAAATTTTCCATTTTTTCCTTTCTCCTTGTGGGGTGCATCCCACTGTAACACCACATCACCTATCTAGAAATCGTCGATCTTGGTTCTTCTATCGAAAATTTCTTTCATCTTGTCTTGGAAAAGTTGTTTCCTATCAAATATATGGTCCCTTTGTTGCTATAGCTCAACTAATTGATACATCCTCCTCCAGTTGGGGTGAGTTCTAGCGTCCTCTTCTTGCAACAATCGCATCACTGGTAATCTTAGGGAGTTAGGACAAGTTACTTTTGAGACATAGACTGGCTAGAATGGTGAGGTTCCTATATATTTCTTTAAGCTAATTCTGTTAGCCTAGAAGGCATGGATCAATTAAGTGTGCCAAGCTTTCTTATTTTCTTGCAGAAGCTTCTTTATGATCCTCATGAGGCTCTTATTTGAGGATTCCTCCATTCCATTCCCTTGGGGGTACTAGGCGGTGGAATTCCCCAGCTTTATTTGATATTTAAAATAGAAGGTGATCATTTTCTTCGACTTAAAAGTTGGAGCATTATCAATAATTATTTTCCTGGGAACACCAAACCTAGACAAGATATGCTCCTCCAAAAATTGCATGATTACAGTTTCGGTGGCTTGCCTTGTGGGGATGGCTTTGATCCATTTTGTGAAGTAATTACTGGTGGTCAGGATCCATCTGTGTAGCCCCGAAGAATGAGGATTGATATCCCTAATAAAATCTAGTCCCCATTGCTAAAAAGGGGCTTTGACCTAGATAGGATTTAAGGGAAATGATACCAACTTTCTCCTCCCTTCAAAAATATGACATTTATGGAAGGCCGCTACTTTTTTATGGGTGTCGGAGAATATCGTAGGCCAATAGAATATCTCCCTCATGATTTTGTTTACTATTTTTTTCCAGTAGTGATTCCCTCTAGTACATTACCCTACGTGGAACTCCTCAATAAGTTTCTTACCCTCATGCTCGTCCACGCAATTCAGCAAAATTCCCATGGGATCTTTCCAATACAACTTCTCGTTTAGGATGCAGAACCTTGTCAATGTCTGTTTGAGGAATCTAGCTTTGGTTTTATCCATACCCTCTAGAGCCTGCAAATGTTGTAGGACAAAAGTGACATCATCGTACCATGGTGATGATAGAAATTACTCACCTATCGGGGGGGAAACTATCTCTGAGGCTCCCGCTCTTCAGTCGAAAAATCAGCGATCATATGCAGGATTAGACAATTGCAGTTGGACTAGGACATAAGTTTGTCTAACCCCTAGCATTTTACCAACTTTGTGGGTTTCATTTCCAGATCGTACTGGAGCAAAATTGCAATCCATTTTCCCCTTCATCCCTCCGGATTTGGTTGAGTCAGGATGTCTTTCACAATGCTGGTGGGAACATGGGATATAATATGGGAATGTGGGATGTATACTCTAAAATACTTTATATCCTACACCAGAGCATATGATTTCTTGTCTAGGTTGTTATACTTCAAGGGGGAATCCCTCAAAGTATTGTTTTAGAAGACGATGGGATGCTCATATCCTTCATGGTTCTTTTGTAGTAGCAATCATGCTACTTTGTACTCGGAGGAAAATGAGAAGATGAGAAAATATTTGGAGAAATATGGGCTTGCGAGGATAGGTGCCTCAAATATGGACTTCTTTATTCCCTCGAATGATTTCCTATCTTCGAGCATCCACCTGATCTCTTGGTCTTTTCATAGTATGTTAGTTATGTATTTGACTATTTCAGCAAATGAAACAATAAATCATCTAAGGAAATTTACCTTTCCTGGGAACTATTGAACCTCTACCTTGTTCCAAAAGAGCTCAATTTTGATAATATCCTTGACCCTCTTGGGATCTATCATGACACCTTCCTGAGAGATTATATTCCTAAGTAGCTTTCCTTCCATCATAGAAAAGAAAAAAATTTAGGATTTAGGGAGATGCCAAATTTCCTGTACTTTTTGAACATTCTCAATAGGTGGGAGACATGTTCATCATCATAATTGGAGAAAATAGTGATGTCCTCATGATAAATAACCAAGATTTTATCCTTTTCACCAATGAATGATATGTACATGGCCCGCTAGAACATTACACCCGTGTTCATCAAGCCATACAGAATTTTAGCGTACATGAAGGTGCCCCAAGGAGTGGTGAAAGTCATCTTCTCTTAGTCATCTATATGAACAACAATCTGGCTATAGCCTGAGAAGCCATCCAACGTGGAGATCCTCTAAGAACCCACTACTCTCTGCAAGATATGGTCCATTTTGGGAAGAGGGTAATGATCCTTCAAGGAAACTCTATCCAAGTTTCTGAAGTCAATACAAATTCTTACTTCCCTATTATTTTTTCTAACAGGAACCAGATTCCCCACCCAATGCGAGAATCAGAGGGCTACAATGATTTTAGCTTCGAGCAATTTCTTGATCTCCTTTTCCACTAGGGAAAATATCTTGGGATTCATCCTTCTAAGCTTTTGTTTGAATGACATCTCATCCTTATTGAATGGTATGGTATGTTGGATGATGCTGGTGTCACAAGCCTTGAGGTCCTTGTAACTATAGGAAAACACATTTGAATATTCTTTCATCAATGAGATATACCTCTGTTTGGATTCAGGTGAGAGGGTCCTTGCTATTTTTATGATATTAGGATGCTCTTCTATCCCAATATTCACCTCCTCCATATCTTCACAATTTGGGACCAATTGGCGCTCTCTCGCTACATCATCTGGATCAAAGATCTTCTGTAGAGAGACCATACCACTGGGGATGGAATATCCCTTTAGCTGCACAATTTCTTTGTCACACAAGTTATTCTCATACCCATTCTAAACCTCAGGCTCCTACACTTTAGAATCCTGAACCCTTTCCTCATCATCTTCTTTGGTGTCATCAACAGCGACAGACTCCTCTTCCTAAATCCCCTTCTTATAGATCCACCGTTTGGTTTTCAAAAGGATTTTGAGTGGACGAAACTTCCTCCTGAAATTTGTTTTCTTCATCGATAGTTACTCCCTCAAGCTCCCTAGCAAGAGTGAGGAACTGGAATATTTGTTTATCATCTTTGAACACTTTCCATGTTTTCACACTATCAGGGAAAAAGTTTTGTTCCTTACTTCAATTTCATATTTCCCTATAGGATGTGTGGGGACATTGAAATTTGATGTTGAGGTAGCCAAGGAATCCACCACACAATTCTATACTCTAGGAATCAGTTTGAAGCTGCATTCCTTGAATCCTTCTATGAGGTCTTGGGTGCCATTTCGGCAGCTCCTCATCTGAGGATGCCTGTCCTGATATTCACTGGTCATTTGCTTTATTACCATCTTGGAATCTCCACATAACACCACCCTCATGACCTTGAGTTTCTTCAAAGCTAGGATTGCCAATAACATTGCTTCATATTTTGATTCATTATTTGTACAGTCAAAATCAAGCTTGTAGGAATACCTCAAAGTGTAGATTCTAGGGGGCCTCATCCATATCCCTTCCGCTGCTCCTCCTCTACAAGATGTCCCATCAAAATCCACGTCCTATATCCCTCCTAAATCCTATTCAGTGGGTATGAAGGAAACATTTTGGAAATGGGAACCATCTTCATCTCTGTCCGTAAAGAAAATAGCAGAACTCATATATGTTTCTAGGGAGTATATGGGGTTTTTTTGTGTACTTTCATCACTGGTTACCATATATGACATTTTTTTCTCTCTGAAAATTCTTCTCTGTATCCCAAAAGTAGGAATGGTGGCATACAACATGTCCATATGGAGGGCACCTTTGAGCTTGGCCACCCAAATTCTAGATTACAACATCCCAAAATTTGAGGGAATGTCAGCCACCACCATGTCCATGAACAACGTTATAGCAAGGATTTGAACAAGAGAGATGACCAATTCTTTAATGAGAACCAGGAATTTGACTTTATTAGAATCAAAAGAGAAAACATCCTTGTAGGGTCTAGTCACATCCAATCCTAGTTGATCCATGATCCTTTTAGGCATCAGGTTGTGGGAGGCTCCTAAATCCAGCATGGCATTGTGTAGGATTGCATTGTGTATGTTCAGGCTAACATAGAAGGGTGAGACTTATTCATTGGATGGTTCTTCTACATGGAGGCTGAACAGGATGGGGAGCCTATCATCTTCCAAATTCAGGCTATCCGATATGGTGGAGATTTCCCCCAAAAGTTGCAAAACTATGGAAATTTTGAAATGATTATCTGAATTCTTCAGTAGGTTAGTGAGGGGTACATAGATTTTAATCTTCACAATTTCAGCCTCCATGTTGAAAGAATCCTCTCCCTGGCCATATTTCCAAGAATGTGCTTACCTTTGTTCCTTCCCTTTGGGATCTGGAACATTCTTGAGGTTATCTCTGGGAGGTGGGTAAATTTTAGGCTTTCTAGTGGAGGCTTTGTTCCCTGCCTCTCTACTTTTCATGACCAAGACATCTCCATTTCTCAGGTTAATTTGTCTCTGCGTGTCCAAGACAATGAGTTGGTACCCTCTTCTAAAGTCATTTGTATCACTTGGAAGTGTCTCTCTTGTTTCTAGGAAAGCATTGTCATGTTCTCCCTTGGTGAGGAAGGTGGAAGGGGGCTCAATATCCAGCTGATGGATTTAATCCTTAGTTTGATTCTCCCAATCGTAGTCCATGAAATTCTCTTGGAATTGAGGTCTAACCAGTGGATCGAGAAGACTCCTCTGCCTATTTTTGGGTAATTTGAGGCCTTCTGGCATTTAGATTCTTATTTTTTTGTTCTTGGTTTTCCCTGGGAGGGGGTCTTCCATCTATTGAGATCATTTCCATCATTATTTCCTATTTCACAACATGGTGTCAATTCTGGCCTCTTGCAAGCTCGAGGTGGAGGGCCCTTCCAACTCTTTGTCAACCTTTCGCTCCCCTTCCTCTCTTCTCCATTCCTCATCGTCTCTTTTCTTCTTTCTTGCAGCGACTAGGTCCACCTACACTTCTATGGTGTCTTTCATCATAGCTGCTAAGGAGGGTTATCTTCTTTCATTTAGCCATAAGGAGAATTCACCATTGAAATATTCTTTGTACTAGAGATGGGTGGAACCTAGAGGAGGTTTAAATTGAGTAGCGATAGAATTTTACACTTTCATGAACGTGTCCGAGAATTATTGGACATAATCGCTCTCCTTCCTCCTCATGGAATGATACTCAAAGAGATACTGCTTGGGGTTCCTTTGATCTACCCATTTGTCTTTCAAAGCATCCTTGAAGGATTGATAACTCATAATAGAGTCATCTGCAAGGATTTTATACCATTTATTCACTTCTCCAGCAAGGGTCTAGGAAAATAGTTTGACCTTAGCATCATCATGCTCTACCTCTTCCAAGTCAACCCAGTCTGAAAACCACCCCAGATGTTTTTCAGTCGAGTACCCTCTTTCTCCATAGAATTTCCTCATTCTAGTGAAGAATCCCAGGGGGAGGTCATGTAGAGCTATAGGAATGCATATAGGATCGAATATGTTGGCCATCCTTTGGGGTATAACCGGGTTTACTAAAGGGGTTGGGACTAGTGTGACAGGAATCAATAAGTTGTGAGGTACATAAAGGTAGTGGGGAGTGGCGAAATTTGGAGATGAAGGCTGATTTTTTCTGAAAGTAGTGGGATATGGAGGTGTGAAGCTAAATTTCCTTGTGCATTCACCACATTATACATTCATTCAAACATAAGAAATAATGTGGAAACCCATCTAGGAAAAACCACCAAGGTGCTCTTCATCTGGCATGAGAAAGGTTACATCACCTTGTAGTCTCTGAGATGCAGACTGATCTTGAGATATGTCTTTAATTTTAGACTTATAGTTCTCATGCTCTCTAGTTATCTCTTATACTCTACTCCTACTCCTAGCAGTCTGCTCCCCCTACAGTCAGATTCATGGCTCAACAACCCCTCTAATTCTACCATACTCTTTCTGAGTCTACTCCTCTTCTGATCGCTATGACATTACAACATAATTGACATCCCCTTCCATGGATTACTACTGAATAACAACTACTGTTTAAACTTGAAAAAAATAGTAGAAACCTTATAGACCAATAGACCCTACCAACCAACCTTCTAACCATTACATCCTTCCTATTTATACTAATTTACATGGCCACACAGGGCCAACTACATCCCAATAGTCTGTTAGCCGTCACCATCAGCTGCCCCTCTAGTTACAGCTATGGTGATCATGACTTTACATGAGGCACTATCGTCCTGACTTACAAATATCTTCTCATATGTGCATAGCTATAGTATTACTTCATCTTATACGGCCATGATCTGGATTCTGTATCTGTCGCTTTTCGACCATTTTCCTCTTTTGTGCTTCCGCGCTCGCCTTTCCCTTGCTGTGCACTTCTCTATTCTGCCTTCGCAGGCCCTTTTCATCCTTTGTGCTCTTCCTTTTCTTCTATCATGTGCACAACGCATTTTCCTTGGATGCGCGTGCGAATTTCTTTCTTATGCCCCTTTCCCGGGCCAACAGAAAGAATTGTAATATGACTATGTATTGTATTGTAGCATTGCAGAACGATCTCTGTGATTGTGTGAGAGGGACTGTGAAAGAGTGAAGATGAAGTGCAGCATGTTTGCTATAGGTTACATCCCTTCATTTTGTTGGATGGTATAATAATAAAAGGATTGACAATTTCTATGTATACATATCCCATATTAGGTGAACTATGTTATATTGGTGTCTCTCTTGTAATGTGTTTAATATTTTCATATTGTTTATTTTTATTGCTCTACGAGCCTATTTTTCTAACAATTGGTATCCAAGCCAAAATGTCTATTTCGATGGGAAACCCATAGGAAATAAGGGTTTCTACTTCTAGTGGGAGCAAAGGAGGAAGAAGACAAGTTTAGGGTCGAAAAATTTAATAGCCAAAAGAACCAATTATGGAAGATGCAAATGGAATATTATGTGTACTAGAATAATTTGCTCCTACCATTGGGTGGAAAAACAAAACATACCACAACTATGAAGGATGAATAATGGGAGGTTCTTGACAAAAAGGCACTAAGAACAATATGGTTCTACTTGGATTTGCTGGTGGATTTAAATATTTCAAAATAAAATACAACAGAGGGTGTAATGAGCACATTAGCTAAGATCTATGAAAAACCCTTGGTTTCCAACAAGGTATTTCTAATGAAGCATTTATTTAATATGAAAATGTTAGAAGGTGGATATGTTGCTGACCATTTAAATGAATTTAATATGGTTACTAATTATCTAATTTCTTTAGGATTGAACTTTGATGATGAGGTTAGGGATCTTAAAATATTGTACTCATTGCCATAAATTTGGAATGGCTTGGTCATGACTGTAAGTAACTCTGTCTTTGGTTCAAACACTCTTAAATTTGATGATGTTGTTGGTGTTATTCTAAGTGAGGAAATGTGAAGAAAAAACACATGTGAGACATCAGGTAATGCATTGACCATAGAGAGAAGAGGAAGATAAAGGGAGAGAGGAAATATCTTAGGTAGTTGCAACAATTCTAGAAAGGGTAGATCCAAGTCCAGAATAGGAAAAATAGAGCACTAGAACTATGGTAAGAGATGACATCTAAAGAAAGACTACATAGCTCCAAAGAAGAAAGGAGACAAATAGTAGGAGACTACTCAGGAATCTAATGTAGCAACTGATGTGTTACAATATTTTTTTATTCTTGCATTAGATAATGCCATTGATTACTGGGTAATAGATTCATGGGATTCATGTCATGCTACAAGCCATATGAAATTCTTTCATGATTATGTTATAGGTGATTTTGGACATGTTTTAATGGGGGATGATGAACCATGTAAAATTGTTGGAATGGGTAAGGTATTGATTAATTTATGTTGGTGTATCTCCCTACAACCCATGTTCAATACTTCTTTGTACAAAAAAAAATACCAAGATATCGACCCGATAGGGGAATCCTAGTCAGCAGCACCTGCGATGCAAATGTAGTCTCACTCGAGATATATTCAATGGGTAACTTTTAGATTTATGTTTCTATAGTTGGGTGGGGGATTTCTCCTCTCACAACACCTTACCAACTAAATTGATCGAAGCATGTGGCTGGATTACTTACACTTATTATGCACATTCAAGATATTACCCTACTAATCCGTCGGCAGAGATTACAATAGTCAAAATAGTTCCTTATTAGCAATTCCAAATAACCAACAATACGATAGATGCACACAAGAACTATTCATAAACAAATACATAAACACCTATTTACATCATACATTCATGCAACATAAACACATTCATCAAATACACATTGAAATAGTATTTAACGTGGAAACCCATATGGAAAAAACCACAAAGGCACCCTTCATCTAGCATGAGAAATATATGGCACCTTTCTTCTATGCACTCAGCTTGCAGACTATATTCTAGATATTCTTCTTACATATATATATGCTTCTCTCTCCTCTCATGCTCTCTAGTCTCTATTCTCTGAGGTTTCCTCTCCTTCACTCTACTGTCAATCCGCACACAGCTTGGATCGAATCACTCTTCTACTCTACAAATAGACACAAACCAACTAGGAAGTGACCAACCGACTGACTGCTCTAGAAGTATATCCTTCCTAGAGAATAACCATATAAACAGGAATTAGGTAAGTAACCCACACATAGCTTCAGTTCTCCCTTTTATAGACTATTATATGTCATAATTAGTCACCTTCACTCCATTAGTCGACAGGGTGTCTTTCCTATTCTAGTTACAATTGTCAGTAGGAACTATCAACCCAAAATAAAAAGATGCTTTATTCCTTAAATCATGTGTGACTCTTAGCCAAATTATTACCCATGATTGCTCGAGTTGTCATTTTCAACCACAGCATGCCTTCTATCATGGTTCCTTTCGTGGCAACTACTTCTCATTGAAACTTTCTCTTATGTTGCGAACATCTTACTTTGCAGATTCCCATCTATTGCTACTTCTTTTTTCATCGCTCTTCCTCGGTCACATATTTCTCTGTCGTGCGACCAAAATATTCTTCTTTTCTAGAAAAAATATGTTTATCTTTCCCTAGGGCCAATAGGCCCCCAACACTCACCTGTGGCTCATCCCGAGCCTCACTACGTTATTCCACTGCTTCTACGTTGTGACAACCTTACTTTGAAAATCGTGGAATATTTTCACTATCTTCTATATTTCTCATCACACATATTCTTCTTCCTTCTACAAATATTCCACAAGGTTGGAACTGATGCGTTTTGATGTTATGAGTCCCGCAGACTCTACTACTTCTCACACCTTTTGGTGTACATGTTGAATGATTCCTGTAACTCTTTATGATTCATCCTGCAATTAGACAACTTTGTCAATTCTCTGATGCTGTTGAGATCACAGTGTTGCGAGTTAATATTATACTTTGTTCATCTCAGCAACCTTAGCCATTTTATCTGCTAAGGGTAGCTTCTTCATCTTAGTATTCATCTCGTTCACATCTTCCTCGGCACACAATGCCTCTGATTCTTCTATTTTCTTCGCAGCCTCTGTTGCTTCTTTTCTTCTTTCTTCTAGCACCTATGAAGGTGTTAGGACCAACAAGACAAAATTTCATCAACGTCACCGAATATATCCTGGAATTCTTGTAAAGATGAAGGTGATGTCACCAAATATATCATGGGATTCTTGCAAACGCTCATCGACATCACCAAATATGTCTCGGGATTCTTGTAAATCTAAAGGAGATGTCACAAAATATATCTTCAGCTTCTTGTAAAGCTCATTGACATCACCAAATATGTCTTGGGATTCTTGTAAAAGCAAATGCAACATCATAGGCTCTCATTGTTATTCACCATTATTCAAACTCATTTTTGGAAGGACTGATTTTACCAATGGATACTTTTCATTTTGGTGATTTTGCAGTTTGGTGCATCAAGTGGTTTTGGAGGGATATCGTCAAGTAGCTAAATTTCAACTGTTGCTTCTACATATTCCAGCACTTGTGTTGTTGGTCCTTTCTTCTTGTGGGTACCATATTGCTTCCTCATTGATATACCAGACGAATCCAGTGGGTCTGGGCTTAACTTGACTGTAGATATTACATGTGGTTGTGATACTTCCCTTGCACCCATGAATTCTGGTGGAATATATCCTGTCATGTCTTCGATAATAAACATCGGTGATGGTGTCTCAATGGTGGATTTTGCAAATGTACCAGTACTGGAAATCTGAATAACCATACTATGAAAAAACCCTCTTCATCTCTTGTAGTTGTAGAAGATAATGTAATAATCTCACTTCGGTGTAGCAGAATGAAAACCAAAACTTGGGCACGAAGGTGATAGCATCTAGTTGTTCAATTAACCAATCCTTCACATGCATGAAAAATGGGTGGAAATATGGCAGAGATATTTGTCACATGGGCCTATCGTATGAGTCATTTTATGAAAACCGCCACAAAATACACCATTGACCTATCACATCAAATGCAATAAAGGAATATAATACCAAAAAGTACATCACCAAAATATCTCAAGAGTTTTAAATTAATTATGGCCAAATATCATTTCTGTGACTCTATAACTTCATCAATAACTTCTCCATTGGAGCAGTCACCTCCACATATCCTTTGATAAATTTTCAATAGTATCTTGTACGTCCCAATGTTTCTCTCAGTTGATTCACTCTAGTATATGGTGGTAGGTTGACAATGATCACAATATTTTTTGGGTTGACCAAGATTACATCGCAAAAAATCACATGGGCCAACTGAATTCCAAGCGGGGCACAAAAGATACATTTATTCAAATTTGGAAAGATTTGAAGTAGACCTCAATAAATTTATGAATAAAATCTTTGAAGGAAACTACTACTATTCTGGAAAAAATAGCAGGAGAATTATTGATTTCAAAGGGAATTACCATATATTGGAAATAACCCCACTCTGTCACAAAGGTTTTCTTGTTTCTATATTCCTTTGTGATTCTAATTTAATGTTAGATAGAGAATCCATTAGTGAATAAGTAAATTTCTTGACCCCCGACAGTCTCCGGTACCTCATATGTAAATGGAGTCATAAATGGGTCATGTAAACAAGAATCATTCAATTTTCTTAGGTCAACGCAAACACACACTTCACTAGTAGCCTTATTATATTGCACTACATTTAGACTGATCCATTCTGATTCTTCTATAGCTTTTATGATACCTGCATCCAAAGTTTGGTCCAAATCTTCCTTAACTTTTTCTTTACACCGCATATTCAATCAGTATGGTTGCTACTTAATAGGTTTTGCGTCAGGATTTTGAAGGTATCTTCATTTCTCCAAGGTCTTGGACAATCTCTTTCATCTATGAGAATTTCATAGGGAACAGATCCTAAAACTCATGCAAAATATTAGTGATCTTCACGATAATCTCATCATCCCAATAATCTCCAATATTGACAGATTTTGGATATTTTGGGGAGCTAATATTGACTTTCTTGACTTTTAGTGGGTTCAGAAATTGGTTGCTAGATATACCAAGTCCTTCCATTATGCATGTACCTTCAAATTCTAGAATTTTTACTTTGAGTGGATAATCATCATCAGGTTATCCAGTCACATTATAACACTCCATCCAATGTTGGATTGTCGCACTATTATGATTGAAGTTTGTCATTGTGACCGAGATATCTTCGAGTATATTTGTCTTGATTGATTGTAGTGCAACATCAATTGAAGGATGATCATTGAAAAAATAAAATGTATATATGAATCTAATAGATAAATTATTCCATTCAACAATTCCCCACCTTATTTCAATTGATGTATACTAGTTTCTCAGTATCATGTCTAATGTGTGTATAAAATGATGAACCCATTCCTGTCGTGGACATGCCTCCCATGTTGCACGACAATATTCTATATGCTCAATAGGATTAGTCAATCCTATATAATTTTGACCAATATATTTGATCTCTTCTCAACATATTATATCCAATAATATTTTACATTGTGTCCATTCATATATATATATTTTTATGTGTGACCCACCATCCAGCGGGTGTAGCTTTCAGCATGAACTCGAAGGCAGACAAGCGTTGATATTCTATGAATTTTTCTCCAAATTCTGTCAGAAAAGATGCAAGATTAGGTAAAAATTAATATGTGGATAAATTTATTTCCTTTATTCCTACCCATCATACATACTGTATATTCTTTGTAATGACCCAATTTGAAAATTCCAAACAAAAGCATAATTTGGGGAAAAATTGTAGTGACTTGTCTTGACTCTAGGGGATTTGAATGGCTCAAGAGGGTCTCAAATTTTGTAGGGAATGATATGGTGAGTCTTAGGACCACTCAAAAAACTCTCTATTCACTTTATAATATTTTATAGACATCTTCAACTTGATTTGGGGAAATTGGAAAAAATGGTAAAATTACTAGTAAATTGTGGTGCAATTCGCCCTAGGTTGTGAGCAAAAATGACTCTCCCAATACTATGCAACCCTCACAAATTATCAAACAAATTATGGGGAATTATATTATAATTCATTTAATTTCATTTTTTTTGGTTATGATTTTCACAACATAGATATAAAGCTTCATATTCGAATGCATATATTCAGTGAAATTTGCTTAAGGGAATTGACATGAAATAACTTAGCTTTGAATCATAAATTGTATATGAAATGGTTCAGAACAGAGCATAAGGATTTCATACCATTACAAAAATATTATTTTCTCACTAAACATAATATAACATCAAAGCAATCCTTAACACAAATCAGATATACAACTCCATTGAAATGGGAAACGAACACATGGAAACTAGTCACACCATAGCTTGGAAATGTGGACATTTTGCATATGAATTTATGCTAATTTAGAATTAAAGAGAGGATGGGATACATATTACAGATCCATAAATCATTCACCCATTCTTTGGCATCAATTGGACTCAATAGGGTGTAAACACCATTAACACAAGTGCGCCATCATAGAGAAATATGGGAATATTGAAGTAGGGATTGAGAGAATGGGAGGAGAGATGGGTCGTGAATAGTAGAATCCTACTATATGAAATAAAAATACTCCATTAAAATCCAAATTAGAGGTCAGTGTGGCCTATCCCATGATCAATTTGGATGATAATCTCACTCTCTTGAAATTGGCTCACTAGCAGGGCAAGTGAGCACTCACTGTGTAATGGACAAGATAGTGCTTTCCAAAATGAAAAAAGCAATTATGAAATCATAAAAAACCATTATGATTCCTCATGACATATTTTTATAACACTCCTAAGTTTATTTAAGGTCGAATTCCCTCCCATGTTCTTCCTCCAACTCATCCTTGATGTTTTCTCCATATTTATTATTTGTATGACCCAATTTAATGTGTAAATTAAAAACTAATGCTATCTTGGGTCTCATAGCTCCCTTATTGCAATATTTAATGCCTCCTCCCCAACCTAGATAACTAGTAGGTGGGTAAAACATTCCTAACTAGCAGTCTCATTGGGTCGGGGACATGAAATTCTTGCGCAATTTCTCATGGACACTTCATGTATCTGATTCTGCCATTTTTTCCAATGCCTCACCAAAATATGATGTACATGAGATAATACTCCTCCAACTAAGATTTCCATCAGCTGTTGGATTTACATAATCATCCCTTGCAAATTTGATTTTATCAATGTGGTCTAGATAATTTCCTTTCCCTTCACTATTTACTGGATCGACGTATATATGACCTTCTAGCAGATCAATCGGTGCAACCACTCTTAGATCTAAATATTCAAATTTTAATATTCTTTTCTTAAAATTTATGATGATCTGGTTATCAATCCCCCAGTCGATCCCAAAAAGTGCAGGATAAGGGTTTGTGTCATCGAGAATATTGATTACTTTAAAGTTAGAATACATTCTCAAACCTTCTACCTTGACATGTACTTGATTCAGTCAACCGATAGGTAGGAATTTTAACTGATTTGTTAGTTTGAGCTAAATGGGAGACTAATATAGTCGTATTTTCCCCATACTTTCCCATGTTTTTCTTGTTAGAATATTGATATTAGATCCCAATTCTAGGATTATATAGTCCATATCATAATCTCCTATCTATGCAGTCATTCTTAACTCGTGACCGGTCTTTATCCTTTTTCAACGTGATTTATTCTACTATATGGTCACAACTCTTATGGAGGCTCTTCTATTAGAGCTATCAATTCTATGACAACAACTTTATCTTGTATTAATGATAAGAAACTTTAAAAAAAAATAAGCTTACTAACCTTTCCCATTGGTTTCTTTCAGAGTAGTTGATCAAACCTATCAGGCATCTCCACTATTGGTCTTCTTGGAAGTGTAGGAGCACACATCGACACTTGATTGTTGTCAACAAATTTTGGTCACGCGTCCAAGAATACTTCCTTTTCTTTTTGGACATCGAATGGAACTTTGTTTTGTGTCATATGTTTCACCCATGGTTTTTCATGTTGTGCATCTTGGTATTCTCCAGTCGCAATACCTCCTCTTATCATGACACCAATCTTTGGTTCCCTCGGCTCAATAGAAATCCTCTAGATATTCTGGTTCAGATTTGGATTGGGATTATGTAGAGGAAATGGATTTCCCACATTTGTAGCCTTCCACTTCGCAATCAACTGCAAACATTGTTCGATAGTATGGTAAAAATATTTACAATATGAATATGTGTTTGTAGGGTTCACGTAGTCCCTAACAAAATGTCCTAGTTTCCCACAATTATAACATATGATTTGGCCTCTTTCGCGACCAAATCCTCCTCACTATGGATGAGCCACAGGTGAATTTTGGGGGCCTATTGGACCTAGGGAAATATAAACATAATTTTTCTAGAAAAGATGAATATTTTAGTCGCACAACAGAGAAAGATGCGACCGAGGAAGAGCGACGAAAAAAAGTAGCAGCAGTAGATAGGAATCTACGAAGGAAGATGTTCATGACATAAGGGAAAGTTTCAATGAGAAGTAGTTGTGATGGAAGAAAAAATCATAGAAGGCATACAGTGGTTGAAAATGACAACTCAAGTGATCATGGGTAATAATTTGGCCAAGAGTCACAGGTGATTTAAGGAATAAAGCATATTTTTATTTTGGGTTGATAGCTCCTACTTACAATTGTAAATAGAATAGGAAAGATAGCTTGTCGACTAATGGAGTGAAGGTGACTAATTATGACATATAATAGTATATAAAAGGAGAACCCAAGCTATGTGTGGGTTACTTACCTAATTCCTATTTATACGGTTATTCTCTAGGAAGTATAGACTTCTAGAGAATTCAGTCGGTTGGTCACTTTCTAGTTGGTTTGTGTCTGTTTATAGAGTCGAAGAGTTGTAGAATAGAAGAGTGATTCGATCCAAGCTATGTGCGGATTAACAATAGAGTGAAGGAGAAGAAACCTCAGAGAATAGAGACTAGAGAGCATGAGGGGATAGATAATCCTATATAGATGTAAGAAGAAGATATAGAATAGAGTCTGCAAGCTAAGTGCGCAGAAAAAATGTGCCATATATTTCTCATGCTAGATGAAGGGCACCTTTGTGGTCTTTTCCATATGGGTTTCCATGTTAAATACTATTTCAATGTGTATTTGATGAATGTGCTTATGTCGCATGAATGTATGATGTAATTAAGTTTTTATGTAGTTGCTAATGAATAGTTCTTGTGTGCATCTATCGTATTGTTGGTTAGTTGGAATTGCTAATAAGGAACTATTTTGACTATTGTAATCTCTGCTGACAGATAAGTAGAGTAATATCTTGAATGTGCATAATAAGTATAAGTAATCCATCCACATGCTTCGATCAATTTAGTTGGTAAGGTGTTGTGAGAGGAGAAATCCCCCACCTAACTATAGAAACATAATTCTAAAAGTTACCCATTGAATATATCTCAAGTGAGACTGCATTTGCATCGCAGGTGCTACTGACTAGGATTCCCCTATCGGGTCGATATCTTGGTATTTTTTTTTCTTGAACATGGGTTTCAGGGAGATACACCAACATAAATTAATTAGTACCTTACCCATTCCAACAATTTTACATGGTTCATCATCCCCCATTAAAACATGTCCAAAATCACCTATAACCTAATCATGAAAGAATTTCATATGGCTTGTAGCATGACATGAATACCATGAATCTATTACCCAGTAATCAATGGTATTATCTAATGCAAGAATAAAAAAGTATTGTAACACATCAGCTGCTACATTGGATTCCTAAGTAGTCTCCTACTACTTGTCTCCTTTCTTCTTTGGAGCTATGTAGTCTTTCTTCAAATGTCATCTCTTACCATAGTTCCAGTGCTTTATTTTGCCTAGTCTGGACTTTGATCTACCCTTTCTAGAATTGTTGCAACTACCTAAGATATTTCCTCTCTCCCTTTATCTTCCTCTTCTCTCTATGGTCAATGCATTACCTGATGTCTCACATGTTCTTTTTCTTCACATTTCCTCACTTAGAATAACCAACAACATGATCAAATTTAAGAGTGTTTGAACCAAAGATAGAGTTACTTACATTCATGACCAAGCCATTCCAAATTTATGGAAATGAGTACAAGATTTTAAGAGCCCTAACCTCATCATCAAAGTTCAATCCTAAAGAAATTAGATAATTAGTAACCATATTAAATTCATTTAAATGGTCAGCAACATATCCAACTTCTAACATTTTCACATTAAATAAATGCTTCATTAAAAATACCTTGTTGGAAACCAAGGTTTTTTCATAGAGCTTAGCTAATGTGCTCATTGCACCCTCTATTGTATTTTCTTTTGAAATATTGAAATCCACCGATGAATCCAAGCACAACCATATTGTTATTAGTGCCTTTTTGTCAAGAAACTCCCATTATTCATCCTTCATAGTTGTGGTATGTTTTTTTTTTCCACCCAATGGTAGGAGAAAATTATTATAGTACACATAATCCTCCATTTGCATCTTCCATAACTGGTTCTTTTGGCTATTAAATTTCTCAACCCTAAACTTGTCTTCTTCCTCCATTACGCCCACTTGAAGTAGAAACCCTTCTTTCCTATGATTTTACCATCGAAATAGACATTTTGGCTCGGATACCAATTGTTAGAAAAATAGGCTTGTATAGCAATAAAAATAAACAATATGAAAATATTAAACACATAAACACATTACAAGAGAGACACCAATATAACATAGTTCACCTAAGACGGGATATGTATACATAGAAATTATCAATCCTTTTATTATTATACCGTCCAACAAAATGAATGGATATAACCTATAGCAAACCTGTTGCACTTCCTCTTCACTCTTTCACAGTCCCTCTCACACAATTATAGAGATCATTTTGCAATGTTACAATACAATACATAGTCATATTACAATGATTTTCTGTTGGCCTGAGAAAGGGGCATAAGAAAGAACTTCACACGCGCAACCAAGGAAAATGTGTTGCGATAGGAGCAAAGGAAGAGCACAAAGGAAGAAGAGGGCCCACAAAGGAATAAAGGAGAAGTGCGCGGCAAGGGAAAGGAGAGCGCGAAAGCATGAAAGAGGAAAACAGCCGAAAAGTGATAGATACGGAATCCAGATCATGGCCATATAAGACGGCGTAATGCTACAGCTATGCACGTATGAGAAGATATTTGTAAGTCAGGCTGATAGTGCCTCATTTCAAGTCATGATCACCATAGTTGTAACCAGAGGGGTAGCTGATGGTGATGGCTAATAGATTGCTGGGATGCAGTTGGCCCTGAGTGGCCATGTAAATTTGTATAAATAGGAAGGATGAAATGGTTAGAAGGTTGGTCGGTAGGGTCTGTTGGTCTGTAAGGTTTCCAATGTTTTGTTCAAGTTTAAACAATAGTTGTTATTCAACAGTAATCCATGGAAGGGCATGTCGATTATGTTGTAATGTCATAGCGATCAGAAGAGGAGTAGACTCAAGAAGAGTATGGTATCATTAGAGGGGTTGCTGAGCCATGAATTTGACTACAGGGGGAGAAGACCGCTAGGAGTAAGAGTAGAGTAGAAGAGCTAACTAGAGAGCATGAGAAGTATAAGTCCAAACTTAAAGACATATCTCAAGATCAGTCTGTATCTTGTAGACTACAAGGTGATGTAACCTTTCTCATGCCAGATGAAGAGCACCTTAGTGGTTTTTCCCAGATGGGTTTCCACGTTATTTCTTTTGTTTAAATGAATGCATAATACGGTGAATGTTTATATGATTGATTACTAGTTGTTTTTCGTATAAGGTTTGATGTATTCTAGTCTCTGATACTTCTTCCAATTGATGAATGAATGAACAGAATGTATTGTAAACTGAACATATATAAATATATATATGTATTTCTGTATGATTTATGTTATGAATTAAGACTTAAGTCATCAAGTCGATTGATGTGAGTAAGTTGTACCACACGAGTTGTGCCAACTGCGAGGGGGAAAGGAAAGTCAGGTCGCACGTGATGACATATAGTTGTGCTCATTCGCGTAGAATCAACTTCTCCATCTAGCCACCCTGCTTCCTTCGTTGAGCTCCTTGGTTGTGAGCCAAGGGACTATACTTCCCCAAAAATTGTGGAAACATGGTTATAGTGGTTACCCATCTATGATATATCTCGGTTGAGACTACACCTACTTCATAGGTGTTACTGATGGGGCTTTCTCTATCAGGTCGGTATCTCGGGTAGTTGTTGGATCGGTGGGCTACGCAGAACCTGGGTCTCGCAAGAGGGGAAAAGTGGCCAACAAATGGTTCCATTTCCAGGACCCTTTGATTAAATCAGGGAGATGGTGTGGTACCCAATGAAGGAGGATATAGAAGACTGGTTGGATGCTAAAACACTGGTGTTTGCGCAAGAAGAAAGTGTAGGAACACAGTTCAGCGCAAAATGATGGTTAGATGATTATATATATTTTGATATTCATGAGATATTCTTTGTTGAGTTCCCTGTTCTACTACATGAATGGTTGGTAGGATTGGCATCTAGATGGACCAACTACCAGACAAGGGAGATTACCGAGTGGAGCGACCAACTAGTTCAGGAGGTAACCAGTGTAAGTAACGTTGTCTCAAGAGCTATTGATTTTTGGGTTGATAGTATATTGCAAGGGTATATTACTGAGTTTTCAATAGATACTATAACTTCACATAGTGAATTTGAATGAGATTTCTTCCAAGGACCACGAAGGAGATACTTATTAAGCATAAGTACATGGATAAAACTACTTGCTTATGAGAAGGGTCTTTTGCACCTGGATAGTTGAGCCATGTGTCTAGGAAGGGGCTATGTCACTAACAAGTAGGTAAAAACATGGGGAGGAGTGTGCGGAGATGTTCCCTAAAAGAACAGAACCTAAACTCGAGGTTGGAGTCCTAAGGAGTGGGAGAAGATTTAGATTAGGAAAGATAAGGAAAACCGAAAGGGGTCAATGGAATCCTAGTTTGTTTGAAGGAAGCGAACATGAACTTCGGTAATGCGAAGATGAAGGGTTTTGTGATGAAGAGGAGGACTATAGCCCAATATCGGAAGAACCTAAAGAGCTGAATATATCTAACAAGACCTCAGGGTCAGAGCACAATTATATAACACCAGCTATATCACCTGAGACGAGATCTAAAGTCTCATCCCTTGAAAGGACCTCTAACTCGGATAGCACTAGTCCTGAAACTAGTGCGCCAGAAGATGCAACTCAGTTGAACCTCGCCCCAGAGAAATTGAATGCCTACCCAATGGCTGCAACAGATGTTAGATTACCCACCTTTAACGGGAATGGAACAGAAGACCCAGAACAACATTGGTTTCTTTGTGAAGCTATCTGGATGGAATGCTTAGTACATAATGTTGATATAAACAAAGTGACAGATGATTACAACCTTAAGGGGCCGCATCCTGGATTGGTTCATGAAATTTTGTGTCATCCAAGCTGGAACACCATAGAATAACCTCAAGGAAATCTGAGATGCAATGATATCAGAGTTCAGAAGACCCAAATCAGAGTCACAATGTATTACTGATATTAAGGAGATTAAACAAGCTCTAGCAGAAACTGTGTGGGATTTTGACCAATGATTCAAGACATTGAAGGCTAAAGTAAGCTTCCAAATTTTTGGTGCACAACATAAGGAATGGTTTATTGCTGCTCTACTACCACACATCCACTGGTCGTTGATGCAGAAGAAGATTGAGTCATAGACAGAAGCACTGGAGCTGGAGATGAAGCTAGAGGCCTCATCTATTGGTGATGGTGCCACAGGAATGGTCTAGATTCAGTTGTAGCTATCCAACCTCACACTACAACTTCAGGATATCAATAAGGGAAAAGAAGGACAACAGGACTTGTGGTGCACAAAATGTAGAATGGACAGACACACCAAGGACAACTTTCTGACCTTCATGAATTATGTTGTATCTGGTGCACCTAACCCATTAAATGGGAAAGGGATACCCTAGTGTCTTATATGCCAGTCAAGAGGTCATTGTGACAAGGAACGTGTGTATTTACAGAAGGTTGTAAGTACCCCTGCAAACTTATTTTGTAAATTTTGTAGATCAGTAGGACACGATGAAAAAGACTGTAGAGCATACCATCTCTTGAAAGAAAAAATAGGTGATACATACTTAATGAAAAATGAGAAGTTCCCTCATATTGAATAGGCACAAGCCTCGTACTAACCTGCACAGTTCCCAGCTAATCAGTACCAACAAGTGTATGTGCTTCAATAGCCATACATGCAGTGAAATCCCTATCAGTAAAACTACTGGCAGAACCAGTACCCATAACAACAACTACACCCTTAGGGAAGGGGTGGAGGAAACTTTATAGGACGAGGTGGCGAAGGAGGATTTGGTAGGGGGAGAGGTCCAGTTACATGCTATAACTATGGACAAGTAGGTCACTTTGCCAGAGATTGTTTGGATCCTTCCAGGACATGCTCACATTGTAAGGGTCAAGAACATAATGTTGAACAATGTCCTTAGTTGATCGCAAAGTGGCAAGAAATAATTGTTTCCACACCCAACCCCCCACCAAACCTGAACCTGAATGAAAAAGTGAATGTTTAGATGATTGTGGCTGAAACGCAAGACCTGGAAATTTCTGCCATAATAAGAGGAGGTACGAGGAATGGAGTAGAACAAGAGAACCCACAAGAACAAATGCAACCACAAATGAGGCCGATGACGTAGAAAAAAGAATCACTGATCAGCCCAAAGCAAAAATAAGTATTCTAGGATATGCAATCAGACATCATAATCCCTGATGTACCATCAACTTCAACAGAAGTCAAGGACATGCCTGAACAATTCCAACACCTGTTGCAAAAGAAAGATTCAACCAAGGTTAGTAAGATGAGACCTCTTCTATCAATTTGTTTGAGGCTAATCCAAGATAAATATGCTATTGCAGAGCTACAAGCAATAATAGACGAGATCCCTGTAGTAGCACACATTGATAAGAAGGTTAACCAAGTACGACGAAAATGTAAGACTGGCCGTGAATTAAGAATGAATGCACAAATAGGTGATTACGACATGGAATATATCATTTTAGATCTAGGTTAGATGTCAATATCCTAACCCACCAGACTTGGGAAATCATGGGTAAGCCATGCTTGGACTGGTCTCCTATACAATTGCTTCTTTCCAATCAAGCAAAGGTACTACCCATTAGATGATTGAGCAATGTCATCGTCAATGTTGAAGGATTATGCACATATGCAGACTTTGAGGTCATCAACATTGTAGATGATACAAATCCTTACCCTTCACTACTAGGGATATATTGGGCTATAGACAATCAAACAATTATAAATTTCAAGAAAAGGATCATCTCCATGAAGATGAGGAAATGAGAGTAGTATCACCCATTGATACATTTGAAGGGAAAAGATATGTTGAACCTATTTATAATGAGGGGCAGGTCGACTATCTTGATCAAATATACAATGTTACAGCTATGCACGAAGATCATATCAGTCCGACGGCAGATGGGAACCTAAGCTGGAAGTGTGCGAGTTCATGTATGTCTGATTTAGGGGAGGCTTTAGAGAATTGGAAAAATAGGTTACATGAAGTCTCCATGAGAAGGTGTGAAAGAGTCACAAGGTCTGTGCGAAGGGTGGAGACTGAATCAAGAGATTTACCCACCTATAAGAGTTTCAAATACACTTTGGATATCACACCCAATATCTGTGATAACTCTGACCAGTTGCGACAAGGAACCCAGCAGGTCACGCATACAATACTAAAGGATGGAAAACACTATACTTCATCATACAATCCAGCAAGAAAAAATGGGTATATTCGAGAAGATCAATGACACTAGTGCTTACCAACATAGTGCAGCTACTCAGCAAGACAATATACCCAGGGGTGTAGAAGATATCCTGACTAACTCTAGCAGGTCAAAAAACCACTTATACTATGAAACAAGAACTTTATACTAAGAACGAGAACTCTAGGCATAAAAACATTGATTTTTGCAAAAAAAACACCAAAAACACCCGCAAATAGAAAAGTGTTGATACCAGTATACATGTTTTTTTTTTCAAGGTTAGAAATAGAGCCATGCCAAAAAATCACATACTGTTATTTACAAAAACTTTAAAATCAACCCCTAAATTGGAAAACGATTTTTTCTCCAAAAAATAAATTAGAACTTTTTTTAAAGTTACACATTAAAAAAACAAAAATATTTCATAAATAATTTCACCACTCTAACCATATAAAATCAAAGAAATTATGATGTGATTCATAATGGAATCATATATTAGACCATACAAGAACACACGATTCATATAAATATTCAAAATCTCCTTGAGAGTTTCAATTACAAACATCATACTAATAAAAAAAAAATCTAAAATGTTAATTCCGAGGATTTGTAGTTATGATTAATTTTTTATTTTTTATTTTTAATCTTTTAACCTATTTGAATGCGATCTAGCCCCTCTAAACCCCCTAACCCACCCAACATTATAATTAAAAAAAATTAAAAATAAATTTGAACCCCCTTATCCCCTTAACCCCTCTACAACAATAAATTTTTAAAAAAATACCAAAACATATAAAACACCCTTCCCCTAACCTCTGTACAACAATAATTTTTTTATATATGTATAGATTTTTGAAGTGTGTGACAAATTATTCAACTAATTGTAAAAGAACTATATAAATTAAAATGTGTCAATAAATTTAAAGCTGTTGTATAAATATCTAAACTACATACATGTAAACTATATAATTGAAAAATATTAAACACATTAATAAATAATAAGTCTTTTTTTATTGTTAAAAAGTAATATCATAAATTTTTTATACATTCCTCTCCCTTAATATTTGCTTCTTCAATATATACAATCCTATAAATATATTGTTATGTTGTTTCAAATATTTTGTTATATTTTTTTTATTATGTTAAAAATTTAGTTTTCAAAAAAACATTTAAAAGTATAATTTTATATATAAAAAATAATAATTTAGGTAAGTTTTCTATAAAAAAAATCTGTTTTTTATAAAAACCAACATTTAGCAAAAATATTAATATTACAACAAAACTATTGGTTGATAAGTATTCACTCTTATTTTTTAAATATTACCCTTGCTCACCTTAAGAAAAATACTAGAGTATTTGTAAGAATCTTGATTTGCCTCAATCAAGGAGTACAACATAGAAACAATTACATTTAATTGATGCAAACAATATTTTTATAAAATTTAATACATGTTTCTTTTATAGTACCTGTTTAGTAACCCAACAAGAAGCATAAATTTAAATATTATTGAGAAAGCAATTAGAAGTTTAAATATTATAGATAATACAGTCTAATTAACTTAATAAAGAGCATAAATTTAAATATTATTGATAAAGCAATTAGAAGTTTAAATATTATAGATAATATGGTCTGATTAACTCAATAAAGAGCATACTTTTAAATATTATTAGTAAGCCACTTGGAAAATATGTATGTTTTCTCTCCTACGAAAGGGATTGGGCCGCTAACCATGATTAACACTTGATTTCCATTGTAAGTTATGAGTTTAATTTTTTAATTAAATCGAAGTTGATAAATAATAGTTCGTAGGGGCTTGAGTGGCATTGTAAGTCGTAAGTTTAGTTTAAACAAGAGTTAATAGTTGGCAGAGGTGAAAATTTAATTCCACTGCTTTGGTATACTGTTGGAAATTATATTCTAATTTATGCTTCTTTGAGCCGAACCGCTGCTTCATACTACATAAAAATAAAAAATAATTATTCTATTTTATCGGGATTGCATGGCAGCCATGGCGAGCCCATTATCCCCCTCCCATCCTCTCAACCACCACGAGACTCCTCCCCTCCGCTTCCCTCTTCTACCTCCTCCGTCGTCGAAGGGGAGCGCAGCTCCCTTGGCCACTAAAGAGCCACTCTTTGCTAGCCAAGAGAGAAATGAACATCAAAAATATTCTCGTAATCCGGCTTGGTTGTATCCACTACTCTGAGAATCGTGCTGCTGTTGAAGAGCGGCTCTTTGCTAGCCAAGAGAGAAATGAATATCAAAAAGATTCCCGTAATCCGGCTTGGTTGTATCCACTAATTTGGTGTACTGATGGAAATTATATTCTAATTTTTGCTTCTTTGAGTAGAACAGCTGCTTCATACAAAATATAAATAATAAAAAATTATTCTATTTTATTGGCAAATAAAACATATAAATAAAAAATAATTATTCTGTTTTATTGGCAAATAAAACATTCTAATGGCAGATTGCATGGCAGCCCCTCCTCCGCCCGTCCCTTCTCCCCCTCCCATCCTCCTCCGCTTCCCTCTTGTACCTCCTCCGCCGTCAGAGGGGAGAGCCTCTCCTTTGGCCACCAAAGAGCCGCTCTTCACTGGCGGCACGATTCTGAGAATTGCACCGCCAGTGAAGAGCGGCTCTTTGGTGGCCAAAGGAGCGGTGCTCCCCTGCGACGACGAAGGAGGTAGAAGGAGGTTTTCTTTGGAATAAAAGATATACATGCTATCAATCTCAATGAATTTTTCCAACACATATGGAAATATTATCTGCTAACTAGATGGAGAACCCTACATGATGCTGGATGCCTTTCTTTACCCAAATGCAAAATTCTATTGGTAACACAACTTCCTTTTTACTATCATTCCCGGGCGTCTAAGTACTCC
The DNA here is from genome assembly GCA_001517045.1 of Pseudotsuga menziesii. Lineage (NCBI taxonomy): Eukaryota > Viridiplantae > Streptophyta > Pinopsida > Pinales > Pinaceae > Pseudotsuga > Pseudotsuga menziesii. The sequence continues at coordinate 120,153 of LPNX011028034.1, forward strand.
TTGCGAGCGAAAGCTCCAAGAAGCATTGAACCGCTTTGTAAGCGGGCTCTTATTTCCCTTGCCCGTTTCAATTGTTTATCTGAGCATGGCCTGGGGAAAATTACAATTCCATTACTGTATTCATTTGACCAGCTTCATTAAATATTAAAATAAGATTGAAAACTTGCAAATTCATGAAAATCCCCTTGTGAAAAATCTAATACGATTCTTAAGAATTATTTTGGGGAAGAAGATCTAACGAAATCCACTTATTTATGTGATCGACAAGCTTCACTGTTCCATAAAAGGCAATTTTCTGATAAAAATCCTAATCGAAAAGGCCAACAGATAATGTAAGAACACAAATTTATTTAATTAATTTTTTTATTAAAACTATATATTATACACTATTTTATGAGATGGAAAGTATACAACACACAGTCAGTCTAATATAAATCCCATTTTATACATCAATAATAAAAAATTGGCAGTAAGTTCTCAATCTAAATAAATATATTTCTTAAAAAGTATATATTTGTATGATACTTCCACATTGCCACTGCGTTGCATGATAGAGCCAAATTAGTTGAGATCCAAATCAGAAGGGGCGGCAGAGTTTATATTGCAAATATCTTCAAGCGCCGAAGCCCTAAAATGGCCGGCTCCACCCTTGCACTCAATCTCCAGCGGCATATTTCCTTTCACTGTTCGCAATATTGCAGGAATTGGATTTGCATTCGCTTCTTCATGATTAAAAATTCCTGAGCGATCCCATTGATCAAGATAAATAAAAAATTATTATTCTATTTTATTGGCAAATAAAACATATAAATAAAAAATAATTATTCTATTTTATTGGCAAATAAAACATTCTAATGGCGGATTACATGGAAGCCACGAAAGTTTTGAATAAGAAGTATAAATCTCCTTCGGACGTAAGAATATCTGAAATATCAGATTTCTCAAAATAACTAGGAAATGAGATTAAAGCTTTGTCAATCCAAGAATTGCTACAAATTTACCAATGTATAAGTATTTTGTGGACGATTCGTTGTCAATATAAATTTCCAGCGACCACAATAATATCTGGAATATTGCATTCTCAAAACTAATCGGAAATAAGATTAAATATTTGTAAATCCGTCCACAGTTTAAAGAAATTTACACATGTATGTGTTGTACTGTTGGACGATCCATTGTGATTACACATCAAACATGATGAATTTATGGCAATCTTCGGCAAATTTCAACAGATGAAGAGAGAAAATACAGGAGACAAAAAGAGGAAATAACTTACTAGATGTAGTGGCCATTTTATCTTAAAGGGAACCGCTCTAGCAGGCTTTTGCATCTACGATTGAGCAGCCGAACAAATAAGCGAACCAGAGACAAAACTGACCAAAGATTTCAGTAACTTTAACGCTTCCACCTCAAAGGCAAAGAGAAGCAGAAACATACCATTTCCCGTCCATTAACGCGTCACAGAAACAACATTTGTGTCACTTCTCGCCCTGGGAAAGGGAAAAAAATGAGAACGAATAACAACCAAGTCCAATACAAAATACAAGGAGGCGAGCCGAGAAGTACCTAGAACCGAAGGAGAAGAAGCAGCTTGAGTGAGTGAGATGACACTCCGGGTGGTTCCGTACCGAATCGCGCCGCCAGTGAAGAGCGGCTCTTTGGTGGCCAAAGGAGCGGCGCTCCCCTGCAACGGCGGAGGAGATAGAAGGAGGTTTTCTTTGGAATAAAAGATATACTAATTCCTAAAGCCCCGATATCAACCCAAGGTTATCTTATGTAGATAATGATGTAATTTTTGCGACTTCTGTCACAATAAAAATCATTATGATATCATATATCTACTAGCTCATTTCAAACACCGAATTCTACTACAAAAATAAACGATAAAAAATCAATGTCTCGATCTCCATAAATCCTTTGCGCTTCATTTGAAATCTGGGTTTTATGCAAAGCATTTTACTAACCACCATTTTTATAAATAGTTCTTTGTTCTACAAAGATTACATAAACGATAAGTAACCTTCTAAAATGGTTGAATAAATTTCAGAAATAATCTCAGTAAATTTCTATAGGATTTTTCGTTCAATGATAAGTTGGAAAAACAAATATAATGATTATAGATCTATATAATCGCTTTATGAATCATACCGGCACAAAAGATATAACAATTGCACAAAAATTACCATCTTAGATTCACAAAATGTAAATATAAAAAATCGTACTATAAATTCCTAATGAGTATTATATGAGCATTAAAGATATAAATTCCTAATGAGTATTAAATGAGCATTAAAGATATTCCTCAACAGGAATTAACCCCACTTTGAAGCTAAAGTGAAGGAGAATATTGCAAATAAAGACTACTCGTATAGAATTAAACTCTTGCACAAAAAATAATCATCTTGGGTTCACAAAATATAAATATATACAATATTATAAGCTACTATTTACTATTATAGGAGCCTTCACCTTAAGATATTTCTCAAAAGTATATGTTCAACTCTTGCACAAAAATCATCATCTTGAGTTCACAAGATGTAAATATACAAGATCTTTCTATAAATTCCTATTGTACTCTTAATAAGTATTAAAGGAAAGGAGGTTTCACCTAATGATATTCTTTAAAAGAACTTAACTCACTTATGAAAGTGAAAGTGAAGAAGGACAATTTTGTAAAGAAAGACTATATTACTAACACAGCCACAAGTAAAGTAGTTGGTGAATGGTGATAGGCACAACCAACCACTTAGTTTTGTGAAGATAGTTAGCTCATAAATAAAGGTTAAAATATATAATTTCATATTCATTATTCATACGAGTTAATAAAAAAAATGATGTGAAAAAACAAAAACAAATTGATACGAGTTTCTTTAACCACCCTTTATCTGAAGCTTATTTAAATCTTAGTCAAGATGCATTTAAGCATAATCTTAGTCAAGATGCATTTAAGCATAACAAGATAGGACTACCATGAAATGAATTGCGGCTCTACACTTATTACACTTGCTTAATCTTGTTGATTCACTCAAGCAAGCCCAAAATCTAAGACAATATCTAACCTATATTACACTTGCTTAATCTTGTTGATTCACTCAAGGAAGTCCAAAATCCAAGATAATATCTAACCTATAGGCATAAATATGTTTATAAACTTAGAGGTCCATGTGGTCCCTTGTGAACTATACCTAACTAAATGTTACTTTTTATTACAATAATTACTATGAGCACACACCCATTATTATTTTAGAGAGTGAAGGATTTAGAAGGATTACATCTATGCACTTTAAAAAAAAAATTAAGAGTCAAAAGAGTTAAGGAAAGTTCAATATCTTTATGAATTTAATTTCTTAATGTTTGATACATAGTGGACTAATTCCATGTTGGAGATGTAAAACTAATTTAGAGTGAAAGTAGCTTCATGAGTTTAATTTTTCTATATTTGCTAGATTTTTAGTTTGATTTCTCAATGTTTGATACATAATGGATGAATTCCATGTTTATTAGGGTTGATAAATAGGTATGACTATTCAAGGGACCCATGAGAAGCACTTCTTATTTTTTCAAGCCTAAGTACCATTTTTTTTCTAGGAGGTGGTGGTCAATAGGTCATTATAATTTTCTTTTTTTGGTGGCCAAAGGAGCGGCGCTCCCCTGCGACAGTGGAGGAGGTAGAAGGAGGTTTTCTTTGGAATAAAAGATATACATGCGATCAATCTCAATGAATTTTTCCAACTGGATGAATACATACAGAAATATTATCTACTAACTAGATGGAGAACCCTACATTATGCCGGATGCGTTTCTTTACCCAAATGCAAAATTCTGCTGGGAGCACAACTTCCTTTTTACTATCATTCCCGGGCGTCTAAGTACTCCTTGCGAGCGAAAGCTCCAAAAAGCATTGAACCGCTTTGTAAGCGGGCTCTTATTTCCCTTTCCCGTTTCAATTCTTTATCTGAGCATGGCCTGGGGAAAATTACAATTCCATTACCGTATTCATTTGACCAGCTTCATTAAATATTGAAATAAGATTGAAAACTTGCAAATTCATGAAAATCCCCTTGTCTGTGAAAAATCTAATACGATTCTTGAGAATTATTTCGGGGAAGAAGATGATACATCTCATACGTAACCTCTGGATGCTTTTGTTTTTTTTACACACCAGCAGCCAGAATTTCGACCAGGTGGTTTTAGTTTCATGTAGAAATAGGGTGCATTCATTGAGGTTTCAACGTGTTCTTTTCCAAATTTGATGCTATCATAGGCTTCAAGGTTTTAGGGATTCGAATAACCTTTTCAAGGTTTTAGAGATTCGTAATTCCTTTAGAAACTTATGATCATTTTTTGTTATATTATTTAAATAATGCTATTGCAAAATGTGAATCAATGGATATAACTTTAGAATTAGTTAAAATGATTTAAATCTGTTGTTTTTTTATTATAATGTGAGAACAAATAATTTGCAATTATGAAATATTTTCCAATTAACCGAGTCAAAGATCATACACACATAAATAAATAATGTCCACATGGAACGTTCCAAAATTTTGGTTTGGTAGTTATTTGAGGAAAAATAGTAACAGATGTTGAGAGAACTTTTTCAAAGTGGAAAGGTTATGTCAAAGTAAAACGACATAATGTTTAAATGAACATTGGATATTTAAATGTTTGAGATTTGGACATTGAATATTATATCATGTAAATTATTTGATTGTTATCATGTTTATGGTTTATTTTCTATATTTTTATAATAGTAATTTCAATTTATTAAATAATATTCATTCATAATTATTTTTTATTAGACTCCAAAATATTGTATATCTTAGTATTGTATTTTTTTTTTCAAGAATAGAATTGTATCTTTATTAATATGATATATTATACTTTGTTCAAGATTTAACACCATTTAATCTCATCCTCCGTGAGAAGTTTAGTAATACCATTGAATCACAAAATAATAATATTGATTTGTTTCCATTTAAAAAGTGATATTTTATTTTTAAGCAGAGTAAAATTGAAATACATCATTGCATTCCTCAAATGTATGTTATACTAAGTAATCACTTTCTTTTTAGTGTAACTTTCTATCTTTACATCATTTAAAATTAAAATTTTCATATTTTTTTTGTTTTATTGCAAAAGACAATATTGCTCATAAATATCTTATAGTAAAAATAATATGCATTTACTTAATTGCATTGAAGAGGCCTATTTTACAACCTAGTAGGGGAGAGATGTGTAACTCCTTCCTTGCCCATCCTAGAGTTAACAAGTGTACTTTCAATTTTTTTTATTAAAAATAACATGTAGACTCAAATTAAATTTAAATTATTTAGAAATGCATATATATATATATATAAACTAAAACCATAAACATTGCATGACACACTTCCTTGACATATCCACTCTAAAAAAGGGGCTTGCACCTCTAGAGATTTGATCCCTTTCGGTGCTTGTAGATCCCCTTTTAGATGGATGAATCTGTGCCAGTTTTAATATAATGTATTTTGGGGTGTAGTTAGGTAGGGTAATTGTTTTTTAAATTGTGTTTAATATAATGATTTTCCGGGGGTTATTTTTTTTTTTAAATGTAATGATGGGGGAGGGTTTAGGGAATTAGGAGGTTCATATACAATTTGATATATTACATATGGAAACATATTTCAAGTTTTCTTGTTTTTTTTATTATTCATTATTTTTTTTAAAGTATGATTCTTTATGCTATTTGTCTTAACTATTTTTTTGTTTTTAGTGATTAGGTACAGCAATAGCATGCTCCTTACAAAAAGGAAGAAATTTCATATCCATTGATAATATCCACTACATGCAATTACATCAAGCAAAGAATTAATTCTATTCAAGTTCTTTCAACGAATTGCAAGAAGTCAAAGGAGAGTTTAGTGAAACACTTGTGGCGAAGATGTCTAAAGAGCCTCAACCACCATTGAGAGGGGTGTTTGGAAATGATCACTTTGGGAATCTTGCAGACATAGAAGACCAAATGGAAGAGGACATTGATGTCCCTCAGGAAAGCTAAGCTCCAGAAAATCCCAATTTCGATGAAGAATGTGGCCTCCATGATATTGTTTATTAGTTTAATGTCTTGAAGAAAATGTTACATTTGACAACTTTTTGATAAGATATATTAATACTATTTTGAATTTCAGACTTTATTTTAGAAATACAATTTCTATATATAATGTTTTTAATATATTATTTACAAATATATGGCACAATTTTTCTTGAATTTATGTGAATCATAACATTTTGGAATATAGTATGAAATAATATCATTTTTATACAAAACATCTATGAAAATCCATTGAAAATGGTTGTAAATGTCTTTATTTTCCAGAATTTGTTAGAATTTTGTTAATAAAAAAGGCTTAATTTTCCTATAAAAATGTCTTATTTTAAAGAAAAAATTGCAAAATGTATATGTTTTTCAATATACTTGCTTCTAAATGGATGTTATTTTGTTAAATGTCTAAAAAACACACTTGAAAATAAAAAGTAATAATATTTTATGACAAAGATGATTCAAAGGCCCAAAAAAATGCCCTAAAATGAAAATGTGTGATACTGGTATCAACCCTTTTTTAAATGGAGGTAAAAATAGCTACTAAAATTAGGAGAGAGAAAAATGAGAACTGTGTCGAGTTCTCGTTTCATAGTATAAGTGGTTAAAAATGGTGGAACTAAGTAAAGATCGTAGAATCATACAAAAGCACTCACAGGATGAAGCAATTGTACAAATCGTAGATCTCCTGAAGGAATACCAAACTCTCTTCCCTCTACATGGCACAGAAAGAAAGGGAATGGTGGAATACTTAGAGAAGATGAAGATACCTTTGTGATTGTAGAATAAGCCAACTCAATAATAGCTGCCAGCACGACATTATCAATATATCAGGGTGAATCCATCCATAGAAGGAAGATGTATCCTACACTATGACAGCAGGCTATTCGCACACCCTCATAAGCTAAAGGAAACTTGGATAAGGCCATATACCATCACATAAACTATGGGTGTGGGCACATCACAATTTCAGAAAAGTCAATGGTACCCACGTCGTGAGTTTGGTGAATGGCAGCTGCCTTAAACCTTACTCCGACACGTGTAAAAAAAAAGGACCGTCCAAAAGACGTAAACTATTATGTTGTAGGATTGTGACAGAACCAACATAAAGCATGAGCAATAAGCCTCCTAGTGGTCACATCATCGCATATATCCAAGAAGGCAACCTAAAGTGCCCAAGAGGAAAGACAACTAGGGGCCAAAGAATGCAAAAAGAAGGAATGGAAGGATGGCTACCATTAACCAGCGGATCCATACCAAATATTTGTATGACTAGGTCACTTGCGTGGGGTGAATCCACGGACCTGGGTAACACTTTTTGGCAAGTGAATTTCGGCAAAAATAGAAAAACGCACCTCGGTCGAGGGCTTGTTAAGCCCTCGACCGAGGTCTTAATATCTCGACCGAGGGCTTAAAAAGCCCTCGATTGAGGTATCTAAATACCTCGGTCGAGGTATTTAAATACCTCGACCGAGGTATTTAAATACCTCGGTCGAGGTTCATACCTCGGTCGAGGGCTTAAAAAAAC
>LPNX011028085.1:0-61629 GCA_001517045.1 Pseudotsuga menziesii
ACACAGCTGCAGATCTTTCTTTCCTCCTTACAAAAACCCTCTGCGCACACAGCTGCAGAGGTCGTCCACGCACACAGCTGGGACTTGTCCTTTCCTTACAACTACCAATCTTACTTGCCTTATCTTTTCTTACATCAAAAAGCCTAACCTCTCCATTTTTCATAAGCGCTTATTTATACTGCGCGGCTTTACAAAACCCTGGTCTTAAACCATGGGCACCCACAAAACCCTAAACCCTGGATTTAAACCATGGGCTTATTACAAACAGAGAGGGGTTTGACTTACCCCGACACCCCTAAGACTATTTTGACCCATCGCTCCACTTACAAATTAACCGCGGGGTTACCCCCTATGGAGTATGCGCTCCAACATAGCTAGACCCAATTGACAGAATAGACTTACTTTTAGGCTTGATCAGGTTTTGATTCAAAATCTATTATCATATTTTTCTAAAATACTCCATTAATATAGAGATATGTTTGTTACATATTGGTTTCATGTGTAACTTGGTTTATCATGGTTCTGTTATAAATTCAATCATAATTAGGAGTTCAGATATTGTCAATATTTAAATATTAACAAGTGGTCTATTTGTAACTTTGTGATTTTAATGTGGAAGTTTGTTTATGCTTACTAGGAAGTAGTGTATTGGGTTTGTAAAGGGCATGTTATTTTAAATTTTAATTTTCTCTCATTGTAAACTCTTCTTGCCAAATTTTATCCATGACCTAAAAATATTATTATCTAGGTTATTCATTTTGTTGTTGTTATTGTTTCTACTGATTAAAATTTATTTTGATATAGTTTTCTTTTTCCTGCTTCAGTGGAAGACGTATCACATCTAGTGGGAAAAGAGACCTTGACCAGGTTGTTGGATGAGTTGTAGTTGTTGCACCTTGAGTGATTTGCAAATGTAGTTTGAGTTCTATGAATTCAAACCTTAAATCAAGAAAGCTATTAGAACTAAAGCTCTCATATTTTCAATACGCTCAAAGACTCAAATTCATAAGGAATATAGGAGACAATAACCAAAGTGATAACCCTAAGTACAAGTGGCTTGCTTCTTGGAGCTCCACCTTCTCAAATAACTAAGGCTTAGTCTATTTTTTGACTTCACTTAACAAAAATATTAGAGTCAAAATTCAGAGTCATGCAACGTCAATTCAACCGCTAATAAAATTAGAACAGGTTTTCATCAAAATAGTACCCAAAGGTGCCCACGATTAGTGGAGACTTATCACTTGATGCATAACTTTTGTAACAAGAAATTTTCCAATAATAGGAGTCAATGTGCCCAATCTGAAAGAATTATTGTTGAAGAATTCACTTCATTTTAACTTGAATCATATGCTGGAATTGTTAATAAAGTTTAGTTAAACTGTTTGTTGGAATTATCAAGAGTTTAAACAAGGAATTTTGGAAGCATGTTCATGTAATGAAGTGAAAATTTTGTATAGGGACATATTTTGGCATCTCATTATCTTAGTTTAGATTTGGTAAATGCCAGTAAATTTAGGCTTTGGGAACCTTAATTTTTCACATGTACCCCCTGAATGAAACTGTAATTCCCTTAGGTTTGGCTTAGCATAGCTTGTTATGATAGTTTAGTTTTGGTGGACGTGAGTTGTGTATTAGTGTTGTTTCTGAAACTTAGCATAATGTAGGGCTTGTGATGCTTGCTTCTTCATGGGAAATATTAGTGAATGGGAGGGTTAGGAGTGTTTTCAAGAGCTGGGCTTTGGTCGTTGGTTATGATAGATTTCTTTGCAAATATGAACCGAAAGCTGGAATGAAGTGCTGATAATTCTATGAAATAGTTGAACCCAGTAGTATCAAATAGCTGAAATTTAACATAGTAATAACACTAATATAATATAGATATTCTTGTGTCTTTATATTCTCAAATATCTATAAAACATCTATTTGGAGAACTGCAATCCGTGTTTCCTAATGACCACATTAACCAACAAGTCAGAGGTATCTTGTTTAAAAAATTGTGTAGAATATACTTGTGAGTAAATATGTGAAATCAGTTTTTAAATATTGTGTTCATATGGCCAACTCAACCCAAGCATCCTTGTTGCATTTTCGTTGCTATTTTTTTGTTGTTGTAAAAATCTACATAACTATATACTATATGTGAGAATCTTCAATACTTATTAAAGATGCTTGATCTTGGCCAGTTGGGTGTGACACCGGTGATTATCAAAGAAGGATTTATTGGCAGCATATCAATCAAAATACCTTGGAAAGCATTGGCAGCTGAAGAGTGTGAGATTAATGTGGAGGATCTTGAGCTTGTTCTTGTTCCACGAACTGAGTCCAAACCATATAGTAATTCTGAAGAATGTTCTACTTCAGAAGTGTGCTCTAGCAGAACACCTTCTTGATTGATATCAGAACAAGTAGAGGGATGTGGGGTCCATGAAAATGGGGGTTACACCTACCTTGGTGTTTAGGATGGCGTTACGATGATTGAAAAGATGGTGGAAAGGTTGTTGCTTGGCCTCCACATGAAAATTAAAAGTGTTATTATTGTATTTGAGCAAGCAACATATACTTGAAGTAAAAAATTAGGAGTTGAAAGCAACTGCCAGTCTCAAAGCATTCTTTCCCTTTAAGTGCTCCAAACAGAATATGGAATAGATGTGTCTGGAGATGCTTGTGAAAGTGTTGGCCTTCATCTAGATAATGCAATAGGACATGTTATGTTGACAAAAATTATAAAATTTCACGGTGTAACTATTTATCTCTATGATGTGATGGAAAAGGATGCAAAACCACCTAGCTTAAGGCCCATTGCATCACTCTTAAGTGGTAGGTCTACAGGAATTCAACCCAGTCAGTGCCCAGTGCCAATTATAGATGGAAATGGAGGTGGCTTCTCAAGATCGGTTTAGCTAAGCATACCTTGGAAAAGTGGTTCTATGGATATCCCCAAAGTCAATGTTGAAATTCATTTTGTTCCTATTAAGTTGCAATTGCAGCCATGTACTATACAAAGGCTAGTAAAGTGTGAGATTAATGTGGAGGAGCTTGAGTTTGTTCCTTTTCCATGAACTGATGCCAAAACATCTAGTAATTCCACCTTGGTGTTCAGGAAAATGGGGGCTACACCTACCTTGGTGTTTAAGAACCAGGATGGAATTAAGATGATTGCAATGATGGTGGAAAGGCTACTGCTTGGACTCCACATCAAAATTAAAAGTGGTATTATTGTATTTGAGCATGCAACATATACTTGTAGTACAAACTTGGGATTTGAAAGCAGTTGCCAGTCGCAAAGCTTTCTTTCCCTTCAAGTGCTCCAAACAGAATATGGAACAGATGTTTCTGGAGATGCTTGTGAAAGTGTTGGCCTTCATCCAAATTCTAGATAATGCAACATGACATGTTATGTTGAAAAAAATTATAAACTTTCATGGTGTAATTGTTGATCTCTATGACATGATGGAAAAGGATGCAAAACCAGCTAGCTTAAGGCCCATTGCATCACTTTTAAGTGGTAGGTCTGCAGGAAGTCATCATGGTCAGTGCCCAATGCCAATTATAGATGGAAATGGAGGTGGTTTCTCAGGATCAGTTCAACTAAGCATACATTGGAAAAGTGGTTCTATGGATATCCCCAAAGTCAATGCTGAAATTCATTTTGTTCCTGTTAAATTGCAATTGCAACCCTGCACGATAGAAATGATAATAAACTATGAGATTAATTTAGAGGATCTTGAGCTTATTCTTGTTCCACGAACTGAGGCCAAAAAATCTCGTAATTCTAAAGAATGTTCTACTTCATAAGTGTACTCCAGAACAACAACTTCTCAGTTTAATTCAGAACAGGTAGAGGGTTGTGGGGTCCATGAAAATGGGGGTGACACCTACCTTGGTGTTTAGGACAACATTAAGATGATTGCAAAGATGGTGGAAAGGTTGTTGCTTGGCCTCCACATCAAAAATAAAAGTTTTATTATTGTATTTGAGCAAGCAACATATACTTGTAGTACAAACTTGGGAGTTGAAAACTGATTGCCAGTCTCAAAGCATTCTTTCCCTTCAAGTGCTCCAAACAGAATATGGAATAGATGTGTCTCGATATGCTTGTGAAAGGGATAGACTTCATCTAGATAATGCAACAGGACATGTTATGTTGAAAAAAATTATATACTTTCACAGTGTAACTGTTGATCTCTATGACATGATGGAAAAGGATGCAAAACTAGCTAGTAGGTCTACAGGAAGTCAGCTTGGTCAGTGCCCAGTGCCAATTATAGATTGAAATGGAGGTGGATTCTTAGGATTGGTTCAAATAAGTATACCTTGGAAAATTGGTTCTATGGATATCCCCAAAGTCAATGCGGAAATTCATTTTATTCTTGTTAAGTTGCAAATGCAGCTCTATACGATACAAAGGCTAGTAAAGTGTGAAATTAATGTGGAGGAGCTTGTGCTTGTTCTTGTTCCACGAACTGAGGCCAAAACATATAGTAATTATGAAGAGTGTTCTACTTCATAAGTGTACTCCAACACAACAACTTCTCGATTTAATTCAGGACAGGTAGAGGGTTGTGGGGTCCATGAAAATGGATGTTACACCTACCATGGTGTTCAAGAATCAAGATGGCATTAAGATGATTGAAAAGATGGTGGAAAGATGATTACAAAGATGATTGCAAAGATGATTACAAGCTTAAAAATTTTATGGTTTCACAATAATCATTCCAGGTAACAATTCTATGGATTGCACTAAATGGATTCCAAAGCTTCAAGTTACTATAGGAAATGATACTATAAATCACAATTTTTATGTAGTGAATGTGGTTGATAAAAATGTGGTTTTGGGAGTACAATGGTTTTATTCTTTAGGGGAGCATGCAGTGAACTATCAATTCTTTGAAATGAGGTTCAAAAATTCTGAAGGGAAGCCCATCTTGTTGAGGGGAATGCACACTTACCCAAATCAAGTGGTGTCCTCTCACAACATGAGGTCTATCTTGAGGCATGGAGACATATAATGGGCTGTTGAATGTTTAATTACATATCCTAAACCTCACTTGAATGTTTCCAAGCATCCTAAGGAGATAGAACAATTATTGAGTAAGTATGATAGGGTTTTTGGAGACCTTCCCCCAGGAATACCACCAGACAGAGGGGTGGAACATATCATTGAGTTAGAGATAGGAACACAACCTATAACAATGCATCCCTATAGACACCCCAAAATGATTCGATATGAGATTGAGGAGGCCATTAAATAACTATTGGAGTTGTGTCTCATAAGGCCTAGTTCCAGCCCATATGCTTCTTCAGTTGTTATGGTAAAGAAAAAGGATGGAAATTTGAGGATGTGCATTGATTTTAGAGCATTGAATAAGAAGACAATGAAGAATAGATATCCCATCCCAAGGATTGATGATCTCATGGAACCAATTTCTTCTCAAAGATTGACCTTAGATCTGGTTATCATCAAATTTGAACGACCAAAGCTCACTAAATTGAGAGGATTCATTGGAATTTGCACCTACTATAGAATGTTTATGGAGTTATCCCAACTCACTTCACCTCTCACTGATTTGACAAAGAAATATGCTTTCCAATGGCATGAAGGGGATGAAAAATATTTCCAAAGAATGAAAGAAGTAATAAGCAATTTCCCTATTCTATCCTTTCCTGATTTTTCTAAACCATTTGTCTTGGATTGTGATGCATCAAGAGAGTGCATTGGAGCAGTTCTAAAACAAGGACAACACCCAATAGCTTTTGAGAGTAGGAATCTACAACCACATGCTACGTAATACTCCATTTATTATAAATAAATGTTATCCATGATGCATTCTTTGATCAAGTTTAGACAATACTTGGTGGGAAACAAATTTGTGGTCAAAACTTACCATAACAGCTTAAGGTACGTCCTCACTCAAAAGGATCTAAATGAAAGGCAACAAAAGTGGGTGAGTAAGATTCAATCATTTGAGTTTGATATTGAATATGTGAAGGGAAAAAATAATGTGGTAGTTGGTTCCTTATCTAGAAGACCTTCTATTTCTCTAATGGATATAGCAGAAAATTGGAAAGCTACATTAGAAGTGGAGTATGCCAAATATAATTTTTCTTGTGAACTTTTTGATGGGACTAACCATGATGATAGGTATAAGGTTTTGTAAGGAATTATATACTACAAATATAGAATATATTTGGTCCCTAATTCGAGTTTGAAGGATAAAATTTAAAAAAAAAACTCATGATTCTCCTCTACCATCATGATTCTCCTCTACCAGGTCACCCCAGTTTCTTCAAAACATAATGAATGTTGAGGGAAATATTCTCATGGAAAGGGGTTAAGGTTAATGTTCTGAAGTATGTTAATGAATTCCCCACATGCCAGCAAAATAAAGTGGAGCACACTCATACAATTGGTATCTTACATCCCTTACCTATTCCAGAACAAAAATGGAAGAGCATTTCCATGGACTTCATCACTGGTTTGCCCAAGGTATTTGATAAGGATTGCATATTTGTGGTGGTGGACAGGCTCACTAAATTTTCTCATTTATTTGTTGTTACTACCACCTTCACTACTGCACAAGTGGCTGAATTATTTTTTAAAGAACTTTTCATATTGCATGGGCTTCCTAAGAGCGTTATTAGTGATAGAGATAGCAGATTTTTTAGTGCACTTTGGCAATAACTCTTCAAAATCGTGGAGAAAAAATTGACACCTAGCACAAGATATAATCCATAAACTGATGGCCAAATAGAGAGGGTGAATCAATGTTTGGAAGGCTACTTGAGGAACTATGTTAGTGGGCAGCAAAGAGCATGGGTAAAATGGTTGCATTTGGGTGAGTTTTGTTACAATACTACTTTTCATATGTCCATTGGCATGTCTCCTTTCAAAGAACCTTATGGTTATGATGCATCCACCTTTATGATGGATAAATGATCTATTTTGAACCCGATTTATGCTTCATTTATACAATATATCACATTCAAGGTCAACCATAAATACATTTTGTCTTAAATCCCCTTAGGTTCACCCCAGGTAAGCTAGCACTTCAAGGGAAACCTCTCCAAACCCATAGGGTTTTGATTTCTTTGAAAAATTGGACCTACAATAACAAATACTAGATATGCAATAAGCCATAGAGGGATAATGTCATCCTATGTAGGCATGACATCACCTCTTTTTAGGATTTTTTTTGGCCTAAAACCACTATTTTGCTAGATTTTCCAACTTCTTTAGATTTTTTCAATATTTTGCCAACTACATATACTTATTGCAGTGATCAACAACTTTAGAAAATAATAATATAAATATAACTAGGGCACAAAAATAAACACTAGGTTGTGTTGGTTTTGACGTAATTAGGGAAAAGAGAGGTTCCAAAGACCCTGTTAGCACCTGTGCAAAATTTTGAGGATGTTTACAAATGCACCTACACTAATCCCCTTGCAAAAGGGTAAGTCAGTGACAAACGAAGGGGTAAGGGAGAAAATTTAATATATTATGACCTAGAGGTATGCATAAAAAGGTTCAAAGTGCTTAGAATGCTTTTTCCTAATCCCGAATGTCAAAATGGTAAAAAAACCTTAGGCACGATCTTGGATACGAGCCTTATATGAAAAATCTGCATTTTGATCTCAAATCAACGGTTCGAAAAGATTCTGCATAAATCAACGATCCAGAAGAAGGTGAAAGTGGAAAGATAAAAAATGAGCATCGAGAAAGTTAAAGATTCACTTTCTGCAATCCTCTTTCCGCTATTTTGCGGAATTGGAAAGGCAGGATCAAAAAGTCAGAAGGCAGAAAAGTTGAAAATTTTGGTTAGAAAAGTGGTGAATTCGCCTTCCTCTTTTCACTATTTGCGGAAAGGAAAAGGCGGAATCAAAAAATTGGAAGGCCGAAAAGTGCAAAGGACAAAATTTGTTCGTGAAAAGTCAGGATCTCACATTTTGCATTCTGCGACTTGAATCCCGCAGCTTGGATCTTATATCAACGGCTTGAAAAGCTTCTACATAAGATCGATGGTGCAGAAAATGGAAACATGTGCATGGGATAAGTAGATTTCCCAATCTGCGAAATATGGTAGGCCCAACAAACTTTAATGACGGAGATCAAGGTGGATTTTAGATCCATGGCCCATGATCATTTCATGTTGAGAACTAGCAATGGGTAAGTCAGGTTGGAGGATTGCAAAATCAAGTAAAAGATGCACCATTGGACGGTCGAGATGCGGGTAGGACTAAAATACACTATTAACATAGATTTTGCTGGTTGAAGATACAAGGAAGAATAAAACTAATTCAGTACATTCAGAGATGCTCTGAACAGTCATTTTCATCAAACGAGCCTAATTCCCAAATGTCAAGCTTTCCATTTTGATCCACCATACGCATCCCAACGTGCTTTCCTGTTTTGTTTTGTGATCATGGCAAATCTGCCAACTCAGAATTTATTAGGATTTAGTGTGTGCAGGTTTTAATTCCCATGATGTAAATTGATTTTGGGTGCTCTACTTTGAGATTCATCTTAGAGGCAAATTACTCTATAAATATATCCTCAATAGAGGAACAAAGGGTTTGACATTCATTTCTGAAGCCTCTGTGCTTGGTTTTGTAGCTCTGCAACTTTTCTTGGAAGTATTAATGCAAATGTGTTTCATGAGTGTCTGAGATTCATCGCGGTATTCAATGTTCAGTCTGTGTCCCCTTGTATGCTTCATTTCCATTTATGTGTAGTTTATGCAATGCATTTCTATTTGTATGCAAGGAATTCGTTCTTTGTTAAGCACTTCTTGAGTCAGATAATGCATTTGTGATGTGTTTATGGTAAATTTCTTGGAATTCATCCTCTAATATATGCTCCATTTCAGTTATCAGCCTTTACCATTGCTTCTGCTAAAGGTGTTTCAGGAGATTCATCCATAGAATGGTGCCTCCTGTTTCACTAGGCTTCTTCTCATTTCCTCTTTCCATCTCTCAGAAGATATTTAGTTGAATATTAACACCTACTTTGCCTCATATTACGAATTTTATCACTAGTCATTATGTTGTAAGACCTTGAATGTTTTAGGCTTTGACTCCATTTCCCAATGGTATTTAATATTTTTATGTCTTACACTCTTTAAAACCCTAACAACCCATTCTCTTCAGAAATCTAGCCTTCTGAATGCTTGCCTAAAGATATATGTGTATGCAAATGTTCCTGTGAAAAAGAGAGAGCCCTCTCTTACTGTATAGGCTAGAATACAGTCTAAAGATTGGTTTGGAATGGTTACCCCAGTGATTTCCTACCACAACCATAGGAAAATTATTGGGTTTTAACAGGCCCAACAAGAGAAACCCTCGTAGAAGGGATGTCTCACTTATAACAAATCTTTATTATGCATAAAAAACCCTAGTTGACCCTTACCTTGGATGTCTTCGACGGTGAAAGCCAATAGAACCAAATATACTGCCACAAAATAAGAAGAAAATAAAAGAGAGTAACCCTCTTAATAATGTTTTCCCTTAAACAAGCCTTGTAATATAGAGTAAAATCCTTGAATCACCAAAAATTACCACACTAAGTCTTTAGATGCTCAATAAGAGAGGTGCACAACACTTAGTCTAAGTAAACAAGAAGAAAAAAATAAGATTATATTTCATCCCATGGTATTGAGTTACAAATAATGAGGTTATCCTTATTTATATGTGGTTAGAAAAACTTGAACCTCCTTTTAGAGCCGACCTACGTAAATTTTATTAAATTAAGAAAATGACAATTTCCACATTTCATCGTATTTGGAGTTAGCTTCTGTAATTAATTGTGAGTGAATTTATGAGTCTGGCATTTCTAGTGGACACTCCACCCATATTCAAGGCATTTATGAGCCTGATATTTCTTAAATTCCCTAAATATGGGTGGACTGTCCACTCAAAACATTAGACTCATAAATTCACATGTTGTTAATTCCAGAAGCTAACTCCAAAAATATCTTTAAATGAATTAAACTGAATTTTTAAGGTTTGTCACCCACAATTCAGGGACTAATAATGATAAAAATGATGAAGTGACACAACATGATGAAACATTGAGCCTATAAGGAGGATTTCATGTACCATCTAACCCCACCATTATGTTTTTTCTCTCAACACCCTCTTTCTTTAGGTGGTATGGTCTCTTGAAGCTTACAAAGAAGGTGGACATTTTACCCATGATGACTAGGATGACCAAGAGGTAGGGGTAATACAAGAAAAAAAAAATCAAATAGGGTATCCATGAGGTTTGATAAGGTAGGGATGACAACCCTTACATGCACAATCACCTTCTACATAGCATAAACATAAGTGTGGATGGGAGCCCCTAAGCCATGTGTCTGAATGGAGTCATCCCAAGAAGCACCAGAGAATCAACCCAAGTCATAAATTCCAAACATAATGGGGTACCCCCACCACATCAAGGGGCAATAAATAAACGCAGTAATCCAATAGTCCTTGAAATGAAACCCAAGAACACCTGACATGACCAGATCAAGGGTCTTGAGCCCCACTAGACCAACACTTTTACATAAAACAAACCCCAACTTGGCCTTTAGAATTAAAAAGGACACTTCCTCTTTGGTACATATGATATGGCACACTGCAGAGGATATAGAAGGTAACATGCCAAGTGATTGATGCACTATGCTCTTTTTTTTATTGTTGTCCTTGTGTTAGCACACAAATCCATATTATAAATAATCACATCCAAATTATGAAATTTGTTTGAAAAACATGCAACTTGTAGGAAATGTATCCCTCTTGTCACTGATAGATTCCTCTTTGTTAGGGATGATACATTGCAACCACAGGGGAGAGGGTCCCTATTTTTTTATATGTTTAATTATATACTTGCAAATCTGCATTAAAACATGGATAAAAGGTAGTAACATATTATTTTTATAATTACTAACTTGTAAGTTAAAATGGTTATAATAGTAAATAAATTCTATCTTTGGGATGTTGTCCTTATCAAAGTATGCAATGAAATATTTAGAACAATAGTCTGATGTGCCTTTGGACAACAAGTTAATGTTTCCAAAGAGTTTGTAATGGGAAATTTTTCTTTAAAATGGAGGAATTTTTGGCATTACAAGACCATACAAATGAGAACAATTGAAAGAAAAATGATACAAATGAAGGATAAATTCAAAGCATAGGCCTAAAATGCTACCAAATCATTGTGTAAATACAATCACGAATCAATAAGAGAGAGGAGTTAGAAAACCAAGGATAATCTAGCTTCACTTTGGATTAAATCAATAGGTTGGTACAACATAAACATAAATACAAGTATTTCCAATAAATTCCTTGCACAAAAATTGAAGAGCATAGAAGAAGAATAGAGAATGACGTCAATTATTGCTACTGGTTGCAAGAAAATACAACCTTCTTCCTTTTGTAAAACCTCTCTAAATATATTTGCATAGAGGCCCTCATGTGCCTCCTACAGGATGATCTAACATGTGATGAGGGAGTGCATCTCTAGAATAAATTGAAGAGGATATAATTCCATCCCTCCCTTGCATATATTTGATCTATTTCATGAGAAAACGCACCCCCTTCAATTGGAGTTGATATGATTCATGAGGGAATCCCCCCCCCCTTATGTTGGAGTTCATCCATCTCAAGTGTGAGTTAAGTGCCCAATTGAACTGAACTTGACCTCATGCACTTCATCCCTTATTTCATGAACTTCACCCTTGACCTCATGTTCTTCACCATGTTGCATGTGTTATAGATGATTTTACCACACTTGGTAGATCAAACTTTTATGGCCTTCCATGTCCCTTTATAGACTCCTTGGACCCCCCTTGCTCAAGTTATACTTTGATGATCCAAGAAAATCCCTAAAAAAAACTTATTTATTTTTATACACGACTTTTAAGCTAATACCCACATGTACACCCAAGTTGCTCCATTGTAGATCGTGTACATCGCGAAATGTGCAAAAAAGAAAAAACTTTTGGATTTTCCCTGAATGAGTCCTGAAAAACTTGACTCTTGGCCTTCCATATGCCTGGAAAACACTCTGACTTGACCCTCCATTGTCCATTGGAGGGATATATATTGAGTCGCTTGGATGCAATGAAAGAGGAGAATTTTGGAGAGCAAGGAAACTATAGTTCACTATTTCCTCACTTGTTTATGCTTGAGTCTGCATCCCTTTGTGCCTTTGGAGCACACATTGTTGCTCTTCCCAAGATTTACATTGCCTTGTAATATTTCCATTGAGATGGAGGATTTAAGTGGTGGAGGACCAAGTGGAGGACTTGGTTTCTCCGTTTCGACGAGGTGCCGACAGAGTTTGTCACTGTTCTATCTCTATTTATTGTTAATAGAAATATCCATTTCTCTTCCATTACATGTGTATAACTATGAATATTCTATCCATGGATGTAGTTACATTTGTTTATACATGGTGGTTTTATATATGCTATACTAGGCCTAACACTTTTATATATAGCATGATTTTCCTATTTGTTGTTGTTGAGAGTGAATTATAAATACAAGCATGTTGGAAAATATCAACTTGAATCTACATCAACCATCCAAAATAAGGTATGTTCTATATCCCTTAGTGTTAGTTTCATTTGTTTCTCTTGCATATTGGACTAGATTGATTTCTAGTGTCATTTAGTATGTTGTGGTCTACCCCAAGCCATAGGAAGTTTCTCTCCATAACAGAATTGGCGACTCCATTGGGGAGGTTCCTTGTTTTTCTTTGGGGATTGGGTGCACAATGTGCTTGAATTTCTCTCTGTTTCTCTTTGTTTCTGTGTCGGGTACATAAGTATGTTTTCCCATTAGTGCCATGTTGAATTAATTTAGACCTTAGATTATAATTTTACCCCCTCTTTCTTCCTGTATGCAGGTTTTTACCTCACAACTACATATACACACAGGTTTTGTCTAAACAACCGCATATACATGCATATTTTCTCCAAACAGTTGCATATGCTTCTCTTTTGAATGTGATTTGGATGATTGAGAGTTTTTGGGTGAAGTTTGAATGTTGACAAGTCTTACTAGGTTCTTTTGGTGTCTGTTTACTGCCTCTATTTCTAACCAAAGACCTTTTTTATTTGCTTCTTTGTTAGAAGTTGTTCTTATCATCTTATTTCATTTTTGTTTTGGTATTAGTGCATTAGAATTATTTTATCTCAGTGTCTTGCTTGGTTTTTTTCTGACAGTTGTTGCATGTTCTGGGAGTTGTAGAGTCTTTCATTGCATTTACATATCATTTATTTCAAAAATACAAAAATATTTTAATTTTGGCATGTTCATGCATTCTTGTATTTGCATAGTACTTGCATTATGTTTACTTATTTGATTAGTAATCAGGATTTCATATAGGAATGGTTGCATTGTCATTTGAAGGAAAAAATATGCATCTCATGTAGTGGCATACCCCATTTTCACATTTAAAGACAATTGCACCTGGTATTGTTTGTTAGGTGTGCATATTTACTTTCACTGCTGAGTCATAACATCATTGGTTGTATGGTCATTTCCCTTGAGTAATCACAACCCCTAAAATCAATGTTTAATTTAAAATAAATTACACATTTTTCTTTGATAGGGTACATCAACAAGCTTAGGTTTTAGAGTCTTGGAATAGGTTTTTCTGAGCAAATTTCTCCAAGACTACTAAACAAAACACTTTAGGTGTCTTTCCAGGTGAGAGAGTGAAATATTTGGTATAATTAGTGTTCTCAGGAGGCTCCTCTTACACAGGAGTTAAGCACAAGGTAGCGTACACGTTTGTGGTGGCAATATCCCCTTACCACTCTTTGTGCAGCGCCGAAGATATTTCCAAGATATTATTCGTATCTAGGGGATTTTTAGGTACCTTTGGTGCTTTTGAGCTTCGATCTTTGTTATCCTTCCCATACTGTAGATCCTACCAATGACTGTCCACTTGAGCATTGGTTATATTGGGGTGACCTTAGTTTCCTTACTTAGGTATCACAGGGGGTACTTGCAGAGGTTATTTTGTGAGTGTCCTGGCGAGGTAGGGGTCATACAACACAATTTCTTTATGTGTTGAAGTTGAGGGACACTATAATTGGTATCACACCTCCACTTGTAGTGTATGGGAGTCTCAAGCCTCTCCTAGGAGAGACATATCTGCTACATTTGAGATCTGATTTATTCTCCCCTTGGATTGCTTGCATTTTGGCTTTGATTCTCTTAGGAGTGTGCTCTGTTTACGCTAGATTGCTCTATGGTTCATAATTAGTTTGAGTCTATTTATTTTTGTGGAGTCAATGAGGATTGAGAAGCAGAATTTCATTGTTCCTGACATTTAGTAGGTCTTTCGCCTTCTCTGTCTCCTCTCCTTCATGGAAGAGAGCCAGATAGTCTGGGAAAAATCATCCTCATCGTGATTCACACATCGATCTCACTATGAGTCATACATCTGAGATCTCAAAAGCCCCTCCTCCTCCCCCTGGGGTGGGGAATGTGCCAGATAGTATTTATGGGACTCCTAAAGAAGTCGATCCTTTTGAGGTTGGTACATCATATAAGCATGATCCCATTTTTTAGATTATGTAAACACTGACCGATGATTTTATTTGTATAGGTCGAGCGGTGATACTCATCTGGTATCCTCTAGCACTAGCCCTTTTATATTTTGCATGCCATACCTTTTGAAGGTCGTTCCATCATTTAATGTTGGATCTGGTGTAGATCCTGGTACTATGCCTGGGGGCAATTCCATTCCTTTCTATGCGGATAGGTTTGGTAGTGATCACATTGCACCTTCATACCCATTACCCAGGCCTAATGCTAGTGTTCCCATTCGCAAAAATGGCCCTAGACATGTGAACATTTGAACAACAACTTATATTCCATCTTATGCTCCATCTTCCACTACAATTGTTCCTTCGAATGCGTTTCTAATGTCGCATCCTCCCCATAACTCACACTGTCCTTCGGGCCGGAGTACTACCTCTAGCCATGTAGTTCCCTCCTCTACCCACACTATAGTATCATGAGGCTACATGCCTCCTTAATGTCTATATTTGTCGAGATTGACCAACGATCTGGTATCTCATGATCCGACATGGTCGGTTGTTCCCACCAAATTTCCTTCAGACATTCCAAAATCTAAAGGTAAGAGTGGTGAGGACTCTAGTGAGAACGTTACTACTTTCCACCTATGGTGCTCTTTGAATTCATTGAACCATGATTCTGTTCATTTATTACTATTTCAACGCACCCTCATAGGTCCTGTGGCGAAATGGTATATAGAGTTTCCTAGGGGCACATATCGGATGTTCAATGACCTATCCATGACCTTTCTCAACCAATTTCAACTACCTATGTGTTACGATGCCGATACTGAGCTCTTGTCGAAATTTTAGCAAGATAAAGCCAGACATGTTTCTTACCATATTCACTAGTGGCGTAGACAAAAGTGGTTGATTAAGGCCAACATCCCACCATAGTTAATTTTGTAGTGGTTCCTCAAGTCGTTATTGCCATATATAGCGAAGGATGTTTCCACATCTGGAGTTATGAATGAGGAACAGGCTATTTTCTGAGCTCAGCAACTAGATTTGATTTATGCTCAGTATGGGATCTTATATGAGATTATTCCGAATGCACCGTGGTCAAATTTTTATCCTAAGTTCAAACTCGGGCCACATGCTGATGGCATTGTTAGCTCTGCAAGTGCTAAACCCATAGACTTGGTTACGAATAAAAGGAAGAATTTGTCTATTAACAAGCCTACATCGGGACAAGCTATGGATTCATCTCATCCCACTCAATCAACGGATGTACACTCTGTGCAATCATCGAACCAGAAGGTAACCAACAGCCCAGATGGAACAAGAAAAAGAGAAGAAACAATAGTAAGGGTGGGAATAGGAGTGGAAATTCTAACTATGACAAGAACAGTAATGATGCTAGGGGGGACAAGAAGTCTAAACGTAAGGCTAAGTTCCCTTGAAATCTTTGTGGAGGATATCACTCCACTTACTTCTGCCCTCGTATTGAAGATGCCTCGAAATTCATTGCACAGAGCCCAACTGTGTTGACAGATCCTTTACCGCAGAATCAAAATATGAATTCGAGGACCATGGAATCCATAAGTGCTTCTGATGGGCATCAAAACCCACCAAATGCTGAAAGTGGCCATGGGTGCATCAACATCATGTCCGTCAAGAATGTTGAGACGCAAGCTAAAGATTATGGTTCATCGCAACCCAACTTGGGAAAAGAACCTGATCCTCCTGAGGTCCCTTTGCATATCAACAAGTCTGAAGTTATACCTCACATTCCTAAGGGAGTCTTAAAGCATTTGGGGCACAATCCTAATGCTGGAGCTGCCCAGCACTATTCCATTGTCGAGGATTTGGGCCAGAATCCTTATGCGATGTCTTCCTTAGAATTCCTTCAGACTTTCCCATTGCAGAGGAAAACTTTGTTGTATTCCCTTAGGGTGGTTGATCCAAATCCTTCCACAATGATTAAATTTTAAAACCGTGAAGTCCATCCTCACTTGCCTTACCATGTGGCTCTCCTAGTCCACGTGGAGTGTATAAACAACACCATTAAATGCATAGTAATTGATGAAGGAGTTGAAGCTTCTGTGATGTCTTTAGCCTGTTCGAAAGGTCTAGGTTTTCCCATGTTGTCAAGATCTAGGATCATGTTGACTCATTTTTATGGGATATATTTCCGGCTGCATGGTATACTTCCTTCTCTTGAAGTCCAATTTGGAGGGAAGATAGTGTCGATCGAGGTCGAGGTGGTTGATGCGCCCCTTGACTATAACCATTTACTGGGTCATAACTAGATTTATAATATGAAAGTGGTCACGTCACCCATCTTCTGAGTTATTTGTTTCCCTTTTGAAGGGAGGAATTTTATAGTCAAGCAAAAATAATTTTATAATTCCGGTACAAAAGCATCCTCAAGAGTTACTATCCCGGTCATCGATAATTCTCAGCTGACAATTGAGAATGTTGGGGTGGGAATGTATTTGTCTTTGATGGGAACTTTTAATATTTCTGCACCAATTCTTACTATAGGTTCCAGCCTTGGTAGTGAATCATCATCGGTGGATTTGACTCCATTTCGCATTTCTCATTTGGAAGATCCTTGGACTCTTCCTTCCCTGAGCACTTCGGATGAAGATCCCAGACCTACCAAGATGGACATGTCGTTATCTACAACGACAATTGCATATCAAGCTAGTATTGGTCCCATTGTAGATCCTAGTCCTTCCTCTTCGTGGACGGAGGAGGAGGACCCCTTTGCACTTCCTGCTTGGGCGGTTGCGTCGTCACACTCTCATGATTGCTTCGATTGCACTTTTCCTTTGGATGAAGTTATTCTTGAAGCCATGAATAGTTTAGATGGGTCTTGGGAAGAGTTACACCATCGATCTTACTTTCTCCCAGATCTTGAACATATTGAGTGTGATGACTATAGGGTGATCCTTAGCGAGAAGGTTGGTAGTCTCGTGGTCCCATTAGGTGCTCCTTGTAAGTTTGTCAAAGGGAACATGGTTAATTTGTCACCAAAAATACCTATCAACATTTCTTGAACTCCTGGAAAAATAGAAAATGTTTACATTGGGGTGGATTGTTCCCTCGATGAAATTGAAGCATACACTAAGCTCTTCAAAGAATTTAGAGATTTTTTTGCTTGGCCATATGATGAAATGTTAGGAATAGACCCTCGCATTGTTGAACATGATATTAATATCTATCTAGATGCTAGATCTGTTTAGCAACGCTTCCATGTGATGAATCCTCATAAGGAACCCACTATTAAGGCAGAGATAGAGAAGTTGCTTAAGGATGGATTTCTCTATCCAGTTCCCTTGACTGAATGGGTTTCCAATATCGTTCCAGTTGATAAGAAACAGGGGACTTTCTATGTCTGCACTGATTTTAGAGACCTGAACAAAGCTTGTCCTAAAGATATTTTTCCTACACCATTCATAGATCCAATTTTGGATGAGTGTGCAGGAAGCGAGGTGTTTTTGTTTATGGATGTCTTTTCAGGGCATCATCTGATCCATATCAAACCTGAGGATCAACACCAAATGGATTTTATTTGTCCTTGGGGTACGTTTGCATACTGAAAAATTCCTTTCGGGCTTAAAAACATCGAAGCTACTTTTCAACTGGAAATGACCTTCACTTTTCACGACCTTAAGTGAATTATTGAAGTATATCTTGATGAGTATATCTTGATGATTTAGATGCTCACTCTCGATTGAGAGTGGATCATCCTGACCATATACGCTTGCTTTTCAAAAGATGCCGCTGATATCAAATCCTAGTAAATCCATAAAAGTGCATCTTTTATGTGAAAGTAGGTCACTTACTGGGGTTTATCATTTCTAAGGAGGGCATTAGGATCGACCCTCTTAAGTTTGAGGCAATAATTCGATTGTCTCCCCCGTGCACTATTAGACATCTTCAGAGTTTGCAAGGGACGGCTAACTTCTGCAAAGGTTTGTTGTCAATTTTTCCAATTTGACCAAGGGTTTCATGCACGTTTTGAAGAAAGACACTTATTTATATAGGATGAGTGAGCACATGAGTCTTTCGATGCATTGAAGAAAGCCTAGGCATCAACCCCCGTTCTTTTTCCAGCCGATTATAGCTGTGATTTATTGTTATATGTGGTTGCATCTCAAGAGACAATTGGAATGGTTTTGGTTAAAGAGGATGAGGAGGTCCAAGATCACGTTATCTATCATCTTATCCGAAACCTCATTGATGTTGAACTTTGTTATACTCATGTCAAGAAGCTAGCCTTAGCTATCATCCATGCAGTTCAATGGTTGAGACATTACATACTCCTTCACCAGACTTTGGTTGTGGCTCACATCAAACCATTTCAGTTCCTCCTAACTAGATGTATGATAAGGGGAAAATACAATAAATGGATTGTGAACTTGCAAGAGTTCGATCTCAAATTTGTTTCGGCAAAGTCGAAGAAATCGTTGATTTTTGTGGAACTCATATCATATTTTCCTAGTTTGGATGAAGTCAAGGTTCATGAAGACTCTTTTGTTGATGAGCATATCTTCCTCATTTGGATTGTGGACCCATGGTATGGGGATATTACCGTCTATTTGAAAACTTTGAAGGTCCCTCCTCACCTATCACGGGATGAATGTCGGAGGTTACGACATGTATCTAAGAACTACCTCATTGTTGATGAAACTTTGTATCGTCGTGGGGTGGATTCCATTTTGCATCGATGTTTGACTCATGAGGAGGCCGAAGCTATGATTAATGATTTCCACGGAGGGGTGTGTGGTGGTCATTTATCTGGGCTTGCTACAACCCAAAAAAAATTGAGAGCAGGTTATTTTTTTCCATTGATATTCAAGGATTGTGTTAATGCAATCAAGCTGTGCCACCCTTGCTAGGTGTTTGCACGGAATATGCGCTCACATCCTGCCCTGTTACATTCAATTATCACTATTGGTCCCTTCACCAAGTGGGGGGTTGATTTTATGGATTGCAACCCAGCTTTGGCTTGGTGGAATCATCATATTATAGTGGTTGTAGATTATTTTGTGAAATGGGTAGAGGCTATGCCCACTATCAAAGTCGACGGTGAGATAGCCATGCATTTCATTTTCAATCAGATTATCACCCAGTTTGGTATCCCGAGAGAGCTTCTCATAGACCATGGTAGGCACTTTCAAAATAAGATGATGGATGAGTTATCTTTGAAGTTGGGGTATAAGCAAGAGCACTCCTCTTCTTATTATTCACAATTGAATGGATAGGTTGAAGCTGTGAATAAGTCCCTTAATTCCATTCTCCAAAGAACCATCTCACAAAGAAAAAATAATTGGCACATCATGTTGTACCCTACTTTGTGGGATTAACAAACTGTGGTTAAGACTGCCATCGTTTTTTCTCCATTTCAGTTAGTGCATGGGGTGGAGTCGATTTTACCGATTGAATGTGAAATCCCTTCTTTGAAGCTAGTCGTAGAACTTTTACCATAAACTTTTGGGTTAGAGGAACATCTAGTCCGCATAGAGCAGCTTGATGAGCAATGTCAAGATGACTTAGTGGCTCTTAAAGTAAACAAACATCATGTTAAAGCTCAGTATGATAAATCTGTCTATCCTCGAAATTTTAGTGAAGGTGAATTGGTCCTATTGTATGACCAAGCTAGTGAACCGTTAGGGGCGGGAAAGTTCAACCCCATGTGGCATGGGACTTACGTAGTCAAATGAGTGTTAGAGAAAGGGGCTTACGAGCTAGTATATTATGAAGGGACAGTCTTGGAAAAGCCTAGAAATGGGATCTATCTTAAAAAGTACTATACATAATTCTCAGTCGAGGCTAATACTTTGTATACTATTGTACAATTGCATAGTTTAGTTTTGGTCTTCTTGTAGTGATCAGGTTTGTTGACTTGCTTTCGTTTGTTGTGGAAGATGTTGACAGAGTCTTCTATATATATAGGATACAATGACAGTGCCATCCGCCACACCCAGAACTCAACTTCACCTGCTTGGGTGATCTATACTCCTATGGGTCAATTTTTGTCTTCAGGAGGTGTATGTCTCCATCCTTCATCAAACAACATTGTTGAATATAGTGTCGTGATTGAGTAATTACGTGATGCCATCTCTCATGGTATTCAATCTCTTGAGGTACATTTTGACTCGCAATTAGTGGTCTTACAGTTAAATGGCATGTACCATATTAGAGATCCGACTTTATTACAAAGATTCTTGCGCGTAAATATGTTAGAGCGACAATTTGAAAATATTACATACATTCACATCTCTAGGAACTACAATCATGTTGCTGATTCATATGCAAATTGCGTACTAGATTGGAATTTGATACACAGACAATGAAGCCTTCACATCACATTCCACATGTAAATATAAATAACTAATCATTATAATATTTTTCATTCAAAATATAGTCCAACAAGTGGTGTCATAATACATAATGTCATGATACAAAATTGGGGCTTTTAGCCACCAAAATATACTACACAATCGATACAAAATGTACATAAAGGCCTCTAAGCCTGTGGAGTAGGGTGTTGATCATGAAAACACATGACAACTCTAACCAACCATCTAAACAACCGAACCCATGCACGGGGTACACCTACTACCTGTCGCTGCATCGCCTCGGGTAAGTCCTCGACTTGCGCCATGGGCACCCTGTGCGTCAAATGAACAAAGTTCATGTGGATTCTTTGGAGCATACGCTCTGCATCTGCACCCAGTATATCATCACCCCTCCCTCTTCGATGATGTCGAGCGAAGTCGTCTGGTCGTCTAGGACCAACATCTGCATGTACATGATCAGTATTAGTACATGTCACCACCCAAAAACATGTTTTTTGATTTCATTATATCAAAAATATAAATAAATAAAAACAAATAATTCAAAAACAAAATGAAGTTGGGATTGTTACCTATATATGTATGTGGATCCCTATGGAATAGGCATATCTAGATCACCATGGAAGTCTGTCCCTGCATAGGGGTAGTCATCTATGGCTATGATCTGTATACGCCACCAGTGGAAGAAGTCAGGAGGGTAGGGCATAACTACATGTCTTCTACCTAGCGGCTGCATCACACATGCCCAGTGCAGCTGATATGGATCCTAAGGACCATGTGGATCAATCTGCACTCTTGGGCTTAGGCCCAGTACACTCTCGAAGAAGAAGGTACTCAAAATGTTGGAAAAACCAAAGTTTCTTATTACACCCAGTTTACAGTCCATCAATTGTTGTTTCATATTACCCAACAATGAGGTACTCCAGTTATGGACAGTGGGCCTCATGCACTCAACTGCATAAAACATCAGTTTCCTAAAACCCTGATGGAGAGATGTTAACCCCGCAATCCTGTTCATTGTTAGTACTATGGCCTTGAGGCGAAGGTTCTAAATAGAGTTCACTGGGACTTGAATTCCAACCTTTTCTATGTCTATAAGACAATATATCGTAATGTACTCATCAATAGTGAGGCCACCTCCAACTCCACGAGATCTCAATTTGACTACCTTGCCTCGGCAAGATAGTCCAGTGATAAAGTATATATCCTCAACCTCAAGGCTAAGGGGCATCCCATCGATCTAAAAGGTTTCTATATCCAAATCCCAATAATCCATGAGCATATGGAGTAGTATTGGCTGAGCTCTTAAGATCCTGAGACACCAAAACTTATACAAAACACATGCCCTCAAAGCTTGTTGGGAATCCATATCACCTTGTGTGACCCTATCCACAGCTTTGTGTTTGATTTCACACCACTCAAATACCATCCTACATAAAAACACAAGAGTTTAATGATTTTTTAGCTTGAAATTTGGTATGCACGGCCTCGTACACAACTGTTTCCTGAATAGTCATGTGTATACACATAAATCAAAGGATTTCTTGTGCATACTCGGCCCTATATGCTAAAATCACTAGATTTATAGTGTGGGCCGAGATACCCAACAAGGGGCGCTTCAAAATAAAAATTCAACCACTAAAAATTAAAATAAAATCATTGAAATGAAATAGTGTGGGATGTAGATTTACCTGGCTTAGACGGTTCCTGGTTGTGTGGCTCGTAGCTCCCACAATCAGTGTTTGAAGTTCGTGGTTCAAATGCACTATGTGGGGTAAAATTTTCAAATGGTATGGTGGAAATGACTTTTTTACTATTTTATAGAAAAATTTTGAAATTTTTACCCACTACTCTATAGTTTTGACCCTTATTGACTTTTGTGAGTTGTTTTTGGCCTAATATGTGGTGTAAGGACTTTATTCGAGTGCGCTTTTACCGATATATTGACCTGTTCATATCTATTACAAGGATAATTTTGAACTGACATATATGTTAGGACCACACATCCGCTTGCATTATGCATTACCTTATGAACATGTCGCCTTGACTATAGGTACGAACCCACTTCATAATGTCATGAAACCTTCATACTACTATTAGAAGTGGCATTATGTAAGTGGTAGAGCCTTGTTATTCATGGGTGCCTTAGTTAGATCCCTCTTTGCAATTGGGTAACCATGCTGAGATTTCTCCACTAGGTCCGAGAGTCCCTTATAGTCCTGCCATGTCCTTGAGCAAGAGCCTCATATACCTCTTGAACTTTATGATGGCCATCTCCCATAGGGACTCCCTTTTATATCAAGTTGTAATTACATTTCATGTGTTTTTATTTCCTTATTGAGCTTTATGTTGGCTCCCCACTTCAAAGTTATAAGCCATATAGCCCAATCTTGTCTCAATTATATCCAAGCAGAGCCTTTTATATATCATTTGCAACTTGATCATCCCTTACCAGGAGGAGACCTTCCCTGAGTGTCCTCATCCTGCACATGATTCCTTGCATTGAGCATAGGTATGTTCCACTACTTGGAACTAGTTTTCTATTCCATGACAATTTTCTCCTCCTAGTTGTATACTATAAGCACTTTTATTCTTTTTCAAGATTTCTAATCTAAAAAAATAGTCCCAAAAATAATTATTAAACACATAAAATGTCGAACGGGAAATAATATTACTTTTGGAAGATGTCGATTCATGTTTCCTTCGAACAAAGAATTGTGTATCACATCCATTGGTTGGGTTATTAGTATGAATTTAGGATTTGTACTCATTATTTTGAGTTTTCTCCATAGACTGGTTATGCTTCCAGTCCCTATGGAGCCTCTGTTGATGCCTCATGTGTCACAGAACTGTCCTAGTTTGCATGTCGAGTCTATGCTACCTACTTCAGTCACCATTTTCCTTATGCTCTTGTTCGAAGGAATTTTTAGCCTGAGTTGGTCATTCCTTAGTTGTCTTGTCTTTGCATGTCAACCATTCCCAGCAGATTCCATTCCATTGAATTCAGATCATTTATTCTGGAATAGGATTGTAAATTCCATTGAGTGCCTTGAGACTTACAGTCATCAGTGGTAGGATCACTCTCCATCAAAAATTTTGGGAATACATCAATGTCCCTTGATCGATGGATTCTTTCGAGTGTCCGGCCTCAACACATCTATTCACATTTGTTAGATTGCACTCTGTACCTTGATTCCCATTATAATTATTAGTGGGATATCTCACATCTGTTAACGGTATACATCAATGACCTGTAATCAGACGATGGTCCATCATGTTCGACCTCGACACCTTTATTCGCATGATGGGAATGTACTCGTAGCGGTTTGCGTAGAAGACCTCCGAGCTTGGTGGAATTCCACATAAGCTACCTCTTTAATCATGCCAATATTCATGAGATGTCAACTCTCATGACCAGATTCCAGTATATTATCAGATATCTTCATCCATTATGGGGATCTTGTTCACTATATTTTTTTTTCTCTCTACCTTGGAAGATCATATTTCACATGTCATAAAAGTGTAGAGACTATGAAAAAGCATCAGCCGCTGGAAAATATTAAGAAATGTGAATTTTCCCGGTAGTCATTGGTGTATTTGGGGTATGTGATTGGTGGACGGGAACTCAAGATATATCCCGTGAAGATGGAAGCCATCATCTAGTAGTGAGGATAAAAATAGTCATGTGGGTAGTTACAGAGCTGTCCAAATGGGAAAACGTTGACATAACATGTAAAAATGCTAATAAAAATGGTCATTTGGGTAGTTACAGAGCTGTCCAAATGGGAAAACGCTGACATAACATGTAGGGAAGTTAAAAGATGAAAAAATTTAAAGGTCCAAAGGGGATGTTGAATGAGACTAAAAAATACCATGAGAAGGTCCAAGGGGATGTTGAATGAGACTAATAAAATACTATGAGGGGAAAATTCAAATTAAATATAAACCCTTCGAATATGGTAAAAATTTTAAATAAATGGGCACACGCAGGGTACTGGACTTCACTAAGATTATAAGATTATAAGTTTCTCTTGAATACTTTGTTACTAGACTTCACTAATATTATAAGATTATAAGTTTCTTTTGAAGAATACCCAAGCATCTGATTTGAGAATTTGTGAGTTGGTTGAGTTTGAAGGCCCCGAAAAGCAAAGAATTCTAAGCTCCCTGAGGTGGACATTTGACCCATGTGGAGAGAATTCTAAGCTCCTTGATAATAAAATTGAAGAAAATATCAGAATCCTTGATCTTGGTGAAGGAAACAACAAAGAAAAATATCACACTCAGCGAGGACATGAATTTAGATGGATTGAACCAAGAAGAACATTTGATCCTAGGTATAAAAGTACTTTCTTTGGTTACTGTTTCTCATGCAACAGGTTTGGACACAAGGCCATAAATTGCAGAGCCTATGGCGAGAATACTTTAGCAAGAAACAAAGGTATGGGTTTCGGTCAAATTCAATGTTTTTCATTATTATGGTCATATTTCAAAATATTGTAAGAGGAAGGGGCATATTAAAATGTGGAGAATAAAAGCACACAAGTTCTCAAAGAGTTGATAATCAAATGCCTAAATAAGCGAATGAACAAGTCAGTAACCTATTAAACAAGAAGGATTTTTTTTCACTTGAAATTTAATGTAGTTAATGAAGGAGGAAAAAAACATGAACATCCTCGAGCCATATCCAAAGAAGAGAATAAGAAAGAAAATGTCAAAATGAGAACTGTGTACAAGAAATTGATCTAGCTAGTGAAAGAAAAATACTATGAGAAGCTCCTGAAGAAGAATATCAAAGAGCCTCTGCTGCATCAACTAAAAAGGAGTGTTCTATTGCTTAAAATAGTAATGACAAAGCTAATCCTTAGAATGAATTACTAGTGAGAAGAAAGGGTGAATACTTTGTGTTAGAAATTGATTCAAGTTGTGAAGACCTTATGAGAAGTGTACCATTTTTTTGAAAAAGAATCATTGAATACAAGCTTAAGAAACATTGGACTCCTCAAAAGGAATGTTGTATTGCTTAAAATAGTAATGACAGAGCTAATCCTTAGAATGACTTACTAGTGAGAATAAAGGGTGAATACTTTGCGTTAGAAATTGATTCAAGTGATGAAGACCTTATGAGAAGTGTACCTATTTTTTTTTGAAAAGGAAGCATTGAAGACAAGCTTAACAAACATTGGACTCCTCACAACTCCATTGAAAGATCCAAGTTATAGGACTAAATCAGTCTTAGCCTAATTAACAGAATCAATACAAGTATGCAAAAGGAATCATGGGGACTTTTTTGAACCTCATTGATGAAATACCAGAATGAAGGAATGGAATTTCTCATCAAATTTGAATCAATTGTGAATGAATGTCACAAGGGATGAAAGTAGGATAAATTGAAGATATCCTTGAGTAATGGATTGAAAGTAGGATAAATTGAAGATATCCTTGAGTAATGAATTGAAATGATATGTTTAATACATTGGCACACTAAAACAGGTTTGACCATGTTATTTTGACAAAGTCTGGACTAAGTTAAAATAGTTAAAATAGTTAAAATAGTTAAAATACTTTGCTGAAGGAATTATGGAATGATTTGAAACGTTGAACAAGATTTAAATATGAAAAGGACTTCTCTCATTAATTGAAGAAGCCAAAAATCTTAATAAATCCCTTGGTGGAAAAAGAGAACAAGTGATACAAGTAGATTCCAGTCAGCCCAACAATTTAGTAAGGAAGAACAAGATCTATATGATAGTGATCGAAAGGTCAATGTTGAAAGGTGGTTGAGATTGAGCCTGACATGAACAGAGCCATACTTGAAGTTTTTGGTACATTCCAAAAGGGCCTGGACTTGTTTTGGGGTGGGGGAATTGGTATGAGAGTGGAGGTGGTATTGGGGAGGGGTAGTGGTACAACAATATCAAGAACATGTGTTATCTCCATGGAGGCCACAAGTTCAAAATCAGCGGGGTAATTTTTCTTATTGGCTCGTTGTGACAAGGCTCGAAGGGTAGGTGACCCTTGGGATAGAGGTTCACATTGGTGGGCTTCGGGATGTCTCAGCACTTGCTAAGTCACAAGTTACTAGTATATCTGGCTTGCGGGCTATTGAATATACTCTTGAGATGTTGGGAGGTTGTTGTTCCCATTGTTAAAAAAAAAAAAATTAACCAAAATACCAGCTTTATCCAAGATTTTTTTTATTAATAATAGTTTAACCAAAAGACCATCTTATTGTTTTTTCTAAACTTGAACTGAATTTTAGACTTAACTGTGCCGCCTCTTTCTTGGAAAATGACCGATGCCTATTGGGTTTTGTATGTATCCATCCCAAAGGCTCCAAATCATTAAAAAAAATCATTCTTTGGTGAATCCAAAGGAAAAGGAAATTGTTAATGTATTCCTTAAAGTAGGGACAATAATTATACACCATATTTTCTTCACTAACCGATTGTATGGAGAGCTTATAAAGTAAACATACCGTGAAATCCAAGTCCCAAGTTATGTTATGCAAATGGGAATTTTCAACATGTTCTTTTCCATAATGTAGGTTTAACTTGTTTCTTTGATATCACCACATTTGACATGGATGTGATTGATTCAGACTCCGGAGACTGAGATATAGAGTTGTTGCAGATATTTTCTTTACACACTAATCTAGAACCTAGAACCAAAAGTGGCATGCTCATATAGACTAGTCACGAGGATAAAAATTGTCATTTAGGTAGTTACAAAGCTCTCCAAATGTGAAAATGTCCCTGTACATAATGGCTACCATTCATTTTTGAACCGAATTCTAGACTTAATTGTGTTGCCCCTTTCTTGGAAAATGGTCGATGCTTATTGGGTTTTGTATGTATCCATCCCAAAGGATTTAAATCCTTAAAAAAAATTGTTCTTCAGTGAATCCAAAGGCAAAGGAAATTGTTCATGTATTCCTTAAAGTGGGGGTAATAATTATACACCATATTTTCTTCACTAGTTGATTGTATGCAGAGCTTATAAAGTAAACATACCATGAAATCTGAGTCCCAAGTTCTGTTATGCAAATGGGAATTTTCAACATGCTCTTTTCCATAATGTAGGTTTAAATAGTTTCTTTGATATCACCTTATTTGACATGGATGTGATTGATTCAGACTCTCGAGACTAAGATATAGAGTTGTTACAAATATTTTCCTTACACACTAATCTAATTTATAACCTAGAACCAAAAGTGGCATGCTCATATAGACTAGTCACGAGGATAAAAATTGTCATTTAAGTAGTTACAAAGCTCTCCAAATGTGAAAATGTCCTTGTATACTACCATTCAATTTTGAGCACATCGGATCATGTTTGACATAACTTGTAGGGGAAGCTAAAAGATTAAAGAAGTTATAAACGTCAAAAGGGAATGTTGAATGAGACTAATCAAATATTGAGGGAAAATTTCAAATTAAAAAATAAACACTTCAAATATGATAATAAAAAAAAATTTATTAGACTTTGCAAGGCTATGCCATCTTTTGAGCCCTTGAAACCTATAGGCATTATGTTCCTATGATCATTTGGAGAGATTGTCGACTATACCCAAGATTTAGTCATGAGATTATCCATGATACAAAATAGGTTTACTAACCCTATACAAGGTTAAATATCACTTTTAACACATGGGAGAAAAGTAAAAAACAGGAGGTGCAAGAGCAAAGTCTAGGGTATATGCAATGCAACAAATGTGGGAAGAGAAAATTTGCAAGGCAAACTGACTTGACATTAAAAATGCCACATACTATCATGGTTGTGCTATAAAATAGAAATGTCAAACATACATTCAATGAATGTAACTTTAGCCAACATCCCATAATCATCAGTTAAGTGTAAAAAAACAACGCAAAAGGAGTAGAGTCTACTTAATCAGGCTCAATTAAAAATTTAAAGGGTGATCCACAAGTACTCGACCTAGGGCTAGTTGAGTCCTCAATATATTTGTGAGATGGAAACGTTATTGGATTTTGATAAATTTAAATGAGTAAGAATTAAGTTTTGTCATCACCAAATTGAGAGAACATGCTTTGCTATTGTGGGATACTTTACAATCGAGAACTAACAAAATGACATGAAAAAATTCCAAATATGGGATGGGATGTTGTCCAAACTAAAATGTAAATTCTTGCATGTTAATTTTGCATTGAATGTGTTGAGACAATCTCTTAACAAAAGAGAGAAGAATGTTGACCACATAAGAATTCTGTAGATTAGGGAAAAGCATTTAGAGTGTTGAATCCATTGCAAAGTATGTTAATGGCTTCAGATTTAACATACAAGATAGAATACGTTTGATGGATGTTTGGTCAATGTTGAAGGGTTATCCCTTGGATTTAGGGTTCTAGGTAAATCGTCTAAAAGGCAAGAAGGAAGAAGAAGCAAAATCACAAGAAGAAGAGGAAAACACAATGAAGTAAGAGGTCAGTATAAGTTCTAAAAATCAGAGTTTTGTAGGCCCAAGTTATAATGTTGATAAAGGATGTGTATTAAAACATAAATATGATAATATGATAATTAAAATATTAAAAAAAACTAGGCACATGGGGGGTCCTCTGTTACTAGACTTCACAATATTATGCTTTCTTTTGAGCCCCCAAAACCTATAGGAATTATGTTCCTGTGATCACTCCGCTAGATTGTTGATTCTACCAAAGACTTGGTCATGGGCTTATCCATGATGAAAATTAGCTTTTTGAACCTAGACAAATTTATATTTATCATTTTAAACACATGAGAGCAAAGTAAAAAACAAGAGGTGCAAGAGCAGATACTAGGGTATATGCAATGCAACATAAGTGGGGAGATAAAACTTGCAAGGAAAACCAACTTCACAATGCAAATGCCACACACTATTTTGGTTCTGCTTTAAAATAAAAATACCAAACACACATTCAATGAATGTAACTCTCTCCAACAACCCATAATCACCAATTAAGCGTAAAAAACATAATAAAGGCAGCATAGTCTACTTAATCGTGCTCATTTAAAAACATAAAGGGTGGTCCACGACGTAGTCGACTTAGGGCTAGTTGAGGCTTCAACTGATTCGTGAGATGGAAATGTTATTAGAGTTTGATTAAATTAAATATCAGTAAGAATTAAATTTTTTCATTACCAAATTGAGAGAACATGCTTCACTATTGTGGGATACTTTGCAATGGAGTGATAACAAAATGATACTAGAAAAAATTCAAAGATGGGATGGGATGCGATGGTTTCCAAACTAAAATGAAAATTCTTGCATGTTGATTTTGCATTGAATGTGTTGAGACAACCGCTTAAGAAAAGAGAGAAGAACGTTGAGTACATAAGAATTATGTGGATTAGGGAAAAGCATTTAGAGTGTTGAATCCATTGCAAAGCATGTTAATGACTTTAGATTTAACATACACGATGGAATAAGTTTTATGGATGTTTGGTCAATGTTGAAGGCCTATCACTTGGCTTTAGTGTTTTAGGTAAATTGTCCAAAAGGAAAGAAGGAAAAAGAAGCAAAATCACAAGAAGAAGAGGAAAGCAATTTGCAAGAAGAGGAAAACACAATGGAAGGAAGAGGCTAGTGCAAGTTATAAAAATCAGATTTTTGCAGAAGGTTACAATGTTGATAAAGGATGTGGATATGGAAAAATCAAAGTACAATCTATGGGCACATGCTTAAGTGTCGTGTACAAGGGAATAGAACAAGTGAATGCTCATGGAATGTGAATGAAGGATTATGTTAAGTTCCTAGAACTCACGACTCGAGCAATAAAAATAGTTGTGGAGGATATTGTCTTTGAATTTCATCAAGAGTAAGGAGAGAATATTATGTTTCAAAGAGTTATGTTGAAACTAGAGAATTCACATAAAGATTGGGAGCATGGACAACTAAATAATATCTTCAAAATCATGTATAAGGAGGGAGGTAGAATGCGTTCTTCGATTATTTATAGTGGTACTACATAAAACTTGGTTTCTATCAAAGTGAGTAAGAATTTACCTTTGAAATGTACATGGCATCCTAGTGCTTGTAAAGTTTCATGGTTACAAAAATGATATCAACTAACATTTTTAAAGAAATTCTAATTAGTTTTCATACTGGGAATTTTTAAGAAATGTGTTTCCAATGGAATATTACCATATTTCATCAACAGGACCTTGGAAATTTGATAAGAATGCCACTCACAATGGAAAGACAAACACTTTCCAAATTGATAAGGGAGGAAAAAAGATTTTTGGTTGTAGACCAGGAAGGCAACAAATGATGACTTGAGTTAACATACATAGGGGAATGTTATCTTCATTGAAATCGTTCCTTAAAGAAGTCAAGTTGATTAGGTTTTATTTTTCTATATTTTTGAAAGATAGTTCAGTAGTAAAAGATTTATTCTAGTAGAGGTAAGTGAAGTATTGGAGAAGTTTAAGGATATAATTTTAGGGGATATGCCACTTGTTTTTCTGCTAGCAATAAGATTTTCTCAATAAATTGATTTATAATCAAATCTACATGACAAGGCACCTCATGGAATCAGTTATGCAAAAAGTAAATCTTCCAAATTCAAGAATTGTTGGGTAGAGGTTTAATAAGAGAAATCCAAGAATAGAACTTTAGTAAGTTGTTGAAATAGTCAACAAAATTGACTTTGTTAAATGGATATTGGAATTCCAAAATCATTGTAAAACATCTTTATACTCCAATATATAGGGCGACAATTATGTGATACTTTCAACATCCATATTTTGTCATAATTTCGACAGCTACAATTATTTCTATCTACTTTCAACATCTATTTTTTTCTACAAATTTTGGATTCTCATAATTCTCATAATTATTTCCTCTACATTATTATAATTCTTTCCTAGTAAATAATTTGCAAACAAGTTTTGAATTCTTCGAGTATTGTACTAATATTGCTTCAATGGATTTTGCTGTAATAGTTAACAATATCATCAAAAGAGGAAATTTTGAGGACCTTCGCCTAGCTAAAAGAGGAATATGGTGACAATAAATGTTATTGCAATGGAGAAAAATTATAAGGGAAACAACTAAAAAAACATTGTTGGGAATTTGGGCACTTTGAAGGGGGAAATGAATATCTCCTATTTGTAAGTTATTCATTATCTATTCTTATTATTTTCATAAAACATTCTATCACAATAATATTGGATTTATATACTAAAAATATTATATTTTTTGTAATTACAAAGATAGTGTCCTATGCTTGAATTGCCTAAGAATATACCAAAATTAAATTATAGTAGAAATATTGGTGAACAAGTTGTTGGAGGTGCAATTAATCCTACGGAAGAAAATGGCACTAATATGATTGAGAATACTCGGATAAATAGATTGGTCGATGACACCATTGCTTCAATGGATGCGAATTTAATGTTATTCATGATGCACCTCTTATTGATAGGGTGAATAAACACTTATGTGAAGGCTCACACACAGATATTCTCTTTGCTATTTTGTTATTTTGATATTTTTTCTATTTAGTGTAAATTATATAAATGATGTAT
This sequence comes from Pseudotsuga menziesii, assembly GCA_001517045.1. NCBI lineage: Eukaryota > Viridiplantae > Streptophyta > Pinopsida > Pinales > Pinaceae > Pseudotsuga > Pseudotsuga menziesii. Next base: position 32,411 of record LPNX011028085.1, read on the forward strand.
TATTGTTGAATATACATTACAATAAATATTTTTCAATGTTGTAGATTGCAAGTGATTTTCTCCTACTAACTTCAAATACTTGAAGCAATCGAATATAAATGAAGAACTGTTTCCTCACACACATCAAGAACTATCTCTTGTTATGAAAGATATAGCAATCGAAATGAAACCATTGAAGCATTTTTTAATGATTGTATTTATATTATGGACAACATGAAACAAAGTTGGAATGCCATGAATTTAGAATTAATGGATATTGAACTGATCAAGTAATAAATAAGGTGTCATACAAAGTTCTATTCCCATAATTTTACATTTTAAAATAATTATTTTGTTGCAAAAAGATAACACAATTTATGGACTTCCATGCATGGAAGAGAAGTGATAAGAGATGATGTTATGTGAATGCCTATTGATGGTACTGAGTTTGGGGACATCAAGGAAATATAGTCAGTTTTTTAAGAGAAGGTTATAACGTTAGGCATTCATTAGTGGCCATTGGTGTCAATCCATTTTGAGAGCTCATGTTTATTTATTCAGTGGTTTATTTTAGTTATAAACAATAACCTTCCTCTTGTATATCAAAAAGAGAGAGCACATATTGTTGGCAATTATTATTCTATGTATTTGTTTACAATAATGTTTCATTTGTCTTGTTTGTTACATAATTGATTATATGTATAAGCTAATAAATATGTCTATTTTCAAATAATTAGGTAGGTAACAAGTTAAATATTAGTATATGTATATATTTAGCCTCTTATTGATGAACTTAGAAAATTATGGGCCACCATCACTATGTGCGACATCTCTAAACTAGTAAGGAAAAATAAATTCAATTCCATAGAATACTAGATGAACAATTCATGATGCTCCAAGTCTAACACATTTTCGTGGTATGCAAAGTAGTGCACTTTTTAACAATATATAATTTTATCAAAATATCATGCATTTTTAATAAATAATTGCTTGGTATATTAGTATTTACATTATTTTATATATTGCAAGTATTTAAACAAAGGGAAAATTTGGGTTTCCAGCTTATGCTCCCAAAAAGATATCTCAATATTCAAGAAGTTTGGGAACATAGATCTTTGATGAGTATAGGAACTTCCTCCCTAAGAACCATAGGCATCAAACTACCATTTCTTTTTAATGATGGGAAGAAAGAGAGTAGAATAAAACCACCAAGAACGACACTGATTATGAAAAATGGAATATAATAAGAATCATTGAGGTAACCAATTGGTCTTCACCTCACGTATAACTTTATGTGGTTTTATTTATATTCAATTGTTTTTACCATATATAACAATTGTTAATGTTTCATAAAGGCCCTCAATGCAATAATGGGATTCCATAAGGAATGAAAATATATTCCATTCAATTCAATAGGTTTCCCTACCATGAACACCTACAAGTAAATCATTTATTTGATACAATGCACAGTGCTTAGAATCATTAAGGATAATCTTAGATTGAAGAAGTAACAAAGATAAAATTGTCAAATTTGTAGTGACATTCAAGAAGTCAATCATGTAATGTGAAATTTTTTATTCATTTTTCTAATGATAGAAAACCAAACAAACAATATTTCATGGTTATTACACAGTATGAAAGTGATCTTGTAAAACAAGTCATTCATAAAAATAAATTCTTGTTAATTTGGATTCAAACATGAAAAAAACATATGAATGAAAAATGGTGAATATGAAGGGGTGAAAACTCACAATTGGTTATACCTTTATTGAGGCAATTTGGTATGTTCTCATATAGGTATACCTTTTTATTTATAGTAATTGTTTTTTAATTTATAAAAAATGATTCCTTTTTTTATTAGAGCATGTTCTACCTCTAGCTCTCCTATAAAATTTATATAATCGAACATAAAACAAGTTATATATGATGTCAATGAATATATATGGTAAGTAAGCCTGAATGTAAGCCTGAAAGTAAGCTTCGGCCTCGCAGATGTATGAAATCTCAACGACCCCAATTTCCCATATATGAAGGAACTGAACCTGAGGAACTGCATCTTCTGAAGTCGCGTTCGGTCTTGGTGTTTCATTGGTATCAGAGCCAATGCGACATTTGTATCATCTCCTCACTACTTGTAAGTTTCAAAATCTCTTTTAATCAAATTTCAGTCTTATAGTATGGAAATGTCTCTGTGCATTTGTGTTTTGGGAACAAGAGTTCATTTATTTCTGCAAGGTATCCGTGCAGAATAATTGTGGTATCTGAGTCTATTTCGGAGTTTTTGTGGCTATAGCTGCTGGATTTAGGCATCGTAAGTCCACTAGTGTTGTCTCTCAGTAGACCTGTAGGATATGCTAAAGCCCAAAACTATTCCTTTACTGCCCGACTCCGACAAGTGTTCCAACTCCGGTAAGTGTTCCATGGATCCTTCAATGGACTCTATAGGGCTTACATCCCTAGATTTCCAATCTACAAATCAAACTATTGTTTCTCTGGATGAAAGGTGATCATCCTTTCAGACTTATGAAGCTTCATCATCTATCATTAACCATCGATGATACAATACCTTCCCTTGACTGAAACTGCCTGAAATATTACCCTTCGAGGTTTATAAAATGAAGTGGTGGCAATATAAATCCAACACACAAATTAAAATCAGTTCCTTAGACATAAAATTCACTGACCAGGAATATCCCATTCACATTAACTTAATTGAAAAAGAACAAATTGACTGGGAAAAATCAAAAGGTTATATATATGCACATCTCGGTGCTGTCAAATTAGGCCTCGGCTCGTTAGTGCGGTCCTATATGAATGTTTTTTCTTTATGTTGTGTTTTGGATACCCGTCATTTAGATTTTTCCAATGCATTAATTGGAGGTTTTGAAGGCCCCCTACATAATGGCCTGGTTTTTGGTACTATATTCCCTAAGTATTATATTAGCCTGGATAACCCCTACATATGCGACTTACTAAAATCCTATATTTGTCGCTTGGGATTTAAAATGGATACTAGCTCCAAAATAATTCAACTCAAATCTCTGGTCATCATCTGCTTTGGAAATGATTCCCTTCCTCCTCTTACCACCAAAGTCCATGAAAGTTCACGCCTGCTAAGCATGGTGGAAACAAATAAGTCTAAAAATTCCACTCCTATCATATTTGATTGGATCAGCATCAGTTACCCAAAGCAATGGGAGGTAAGATACAGAGAGTTAAGAGAATTTTACAAAAATAAGAACCCACAACTCTCTATTCCTAAGCCTCTCATCTTTGACAAGTTTTCAAATTCCTTTAGATTTCCTAAAGGGTTTCCTCCCCCTCAATTTTCTCCACCTCTTGTAAAATCCTCTTCTATAAATAATACTTATGAAAAATCAACCTTGTTTGAACCCTGTTCTTCTTCCCGTCTTTCCTTCTCAGGTGTTCATAACAATGAGCATAAAGGTTAGCATGCTCATTCTGAAAAACAGTTCCGAAAAGCAGTTGAGAGACTAAAAATCAGAAACAAAGGAGTGAATTTGTACATGATGTCTTTCCCTCAAGTATCCCAGGTTTCACCTACAAAAACCCACAAGGTGATACCTCATTCCACCCAAGAATAAATCTTCCTGATACTCCTTTCAGACAGTTTTCTCATGATGGTGTCTCCAAAAGAGAATTCATGCCACATAGATCATCAACCCCACATGAAATTGTCTCAAATGAGATAAATCCGCTTAATTACAACAATTACCAACAACAACTAACTTTCCAAAATATAGATGACATCGCCTCGAATATTATGCTTCTAAAACAAAAAGCTTAGACAGAAAAAGAGCACATTGCGTTGTTAGAAGCTAAAATTGATCATTTGCTTTCAGATCAAGAAGTAAAAAATGAAATTGTCTTAGCAAGTGATAAATTAGAGAAAAGGATATATGTACTAAGAAAAATGATGGCCCAATCTCACAACATAAACAATAAAACAGGTCCTATAATCCAAACTGCATTAGCGCTTGCAACTAAATGTCAGCAAATCAAACATGAAAGAAGATACTTATTCAGGATGATGAGTATTCAAGAGAAAGAAGAAGACCAAATACTAGAATTCCTTTTTGGTCAAGAAATGGAAGACCAAGAAGAACTTAATGAATTGAAAGATATTGTATCCCAGTTTAAACGAATTCCAAATGCCCTTCCAGGTAAATAGTTATCGACATCCAAAATTCCAAAAAGAGAAGATGTTGGATATTCAAATCCAACCAACCAAATGCAAACTCATCCTCAGATAACATGTCCTCCTCCTCCTTTTGATACATAAATTTCAAAACTATATGACCCTTCTCCTTCGTGAGTACCTCATTCTCTCAGTTTTAGATAAATGGGATGAATAATTTAATCTCCCAAATTCTTGATCAACTAGTGTTGAACATACAATGTCAATCCCGTGCCCAAATCAGAACAAACATCCAAATTCTATCAAATTGGGTTTTGTACAAAAGAGCACAGGACAACACAATAATTGGCCAACAACTAGCAGTCCAGTTGGTTGCAGATTTTCAAGTTTAGCTTTAGAATGATGGCATTGGATTTCTCAAGAGTCCAGGGAAGAAATGCTAAATGCAACAGACACAGACCAACAAATTCTTACTGTCCTGGTAAAAGAGTTTTATGGTCCTGAAGAAAATGAATATTATGAACATCATGCCTCCTTATTTATGTCTGCCAGAATCTATGACCCAAATAAGAGTGAAGAATGCTTTTGTTATATGCAAAAATTGTTAATTTCTTTTGGCAATGTTGATAAACCTGCATATCTGAAGCATTACTTAAGAATTTTTCTTGGCCATGTTCCTGATGTTGTTGAACAACATCTTAAAGATAAAATCATTCCTCTATCATGTATTTCTCTTGATAAATTGCATGGATTCATCATGGTAACTTGGAAATCTACATTGTCTGGAGAAAAGAGTGGCTAAAGATTTTAAGCGACACTCTTCAATGTTTTCCCCTGGTTTTTGTAAAGATGTTGCAAAACTTCCAGACTGGGGATGTAATGCCAATAATATAGGACACTTTGGGAAATAATCATGTAGTTTAAAAAAGAAAAAGCAACCCAAATACACTAGTGCACCTAGATTTCATCCAGATAAAGGATACAAGCATAAAAAGGGCAAAAAATTCAAGAAAAAAACATATTTCGGGAAAAGATCTGAACCTGCAAATAAAGAGAAATGTTTCATTTGTGGTAAAAATGGTCATTGGGAAAACAAATGACCAACTAAAAAGAGAATTCCTATACTTGCTTCCCTATTCTTAGAAGATCTAGATCCAATCCCGTGGGATCTAGCTTGGTGTGAAGCAGGGGATTACCCTGAAGGTGAAATTGTCTTCTTACAAAAAGAACACGATTCCTCTAATTCAAACCCTGATCTAGATAAATGTGCCCCTGACTCATATGAATCCTCTTCTTTATATTCTGATGAAGAAGCAAATTTAGGAGGGTGTTCTATTCCTCCTAACTTCAGTTTTTATATGTTCTCTTCTAACCCGCCTAAGGTCTCTTCAGAATTTAGGATTGTTGAAATTGATAAAGAATTATATGAGACTCCGGTTTAATAGTATATGAAAAGGAAATATCTAAAAGAAGAAAAGAGGAATCTTTTATCTAGAATGAAAGCAAAAGAGAAAGTCTCATAAGAGAGAGAAATCCATCTCTCGAGAAATCAACAAGAATCCAACATTCTACCAACTTACACATTTATACAAGGGCTATCCTGATCATCATGAGGATAGATAAAATTTTAGAAAAGATAAAGAGAATATGCTTAGACTACAAATCAAATATAAGCAGAATTCCTTAAAGAAGCTGGTAAAACAAATAGAAGAATTGAAAATAATGCTTGAAATAAGAATCAGAGAAAGACACCATTCCTCTAATGAAAAAATGTGCAAAGCCTATGCTGAAGCACTACAATCACCAAAAGTTGTTGACAGTCCAAAACATTCTCAACACACAAGTTATTGAGAAGCAGAATATTGCCATGATGAAGAACCATCGCTAGGATCTCCAGGGCTATTCACTGGTGCTAAATATTTCATCAAATAAAGTTTTGTCCATCTGAATTTAAAGCTTATGAGCTTGATTGTATGATAGATTCAGGTTGTCAAATGAATATGGAAAAAGGAAATGCTATACCATCTTTTCCCTGGGAAAAAACAAACGAACATGGTGTAGCCATTGAAGGAAATCCTATACAACTCAAAGGTAGAGTTCCAAAATTTCCAATAAGCATTGGTGGAAAATTAGAAGTTATGCATCTCAGTACACTAGATGACCTTAAGGAAGATTGCAGAATAGGCTTATCTTTTTTGCATAAAATCATCCCCATCACAGTTGATGAGCCTAACATGATTTTTACCTGTACAATAAATGACAGAAGAGTTTTCTCTTCGCTATACTATTATGCTTCATTCAAATGTAAGAATTTTGTACCTCAGTCTAACCCCTCTCTCAGTCTTGCAGAGCTGTTTAAAATGAAAAGATGAATTGCCTATGCAGAAATGCATAAATATTTTGCCCTCTTTGAAATTTCCTCAAAATTAGAGAAGGATTGCACCTCAAAGTCACCTAACGCCTTTTGGACCAGACCTTTCCAAAAGTGTATAGGATGAAATCTTTCTCAAAATCAGGACTTTTGAGGGAAGGTGCATGAGCTATTGCTGCTTTGATTTTGTTAAATGCACATTTTTCTATGTCAGTCCATTTAAACAGTACACTTTACTTAACCATATGTTGCAAAGGCTTGACTATTTGAGCAAAATCAGTCACAAACCTTCGCACAAAATTTATAGTCCCCATGAAATATTACATGCCTTTCTTATTGTGGGGTAAGGAGATCTGTGCTATAGCTTCTATCCTTTCTGGGTCTATGGAGATCCCCCTTTTAGAAATGATGTGACCCAATAGCTTTCCTTCTAACACTGTGAAAACACATTTCTTAGGATTCAATGAGATACCATATTTCCGACAGCGATAAAAAAATTGTTTTATATGGAACATATGCTCTTCTATTTTCTTGGAGAAAACTGTTACGCCGTCCATGTAAACTAAGAAACTACGGCCAATTAATCCTTGGAAATCTATATCCATTTCCCTTTGGAAGGTTGATCTAGCATTAATGAGACTAAAACGCATTCTTCTGTAAGCAAACGTCCCCCATTTCGTACAAAATGTGGTTTTCATCATGTCTTGTTCTAATACCAAGACTTGGTTGTAGCCTGAAAAACCATCCAATAAGGAGAACAATTCTAAGCCTAAAACCATATGAATATTTGCTCCATTGGCGGGACTGGATAATTATCCTTGTCTGAGGCACGATTCAAATTTATGAAATCTACACATAGTTTTATTTCACTAGACTTTTTCCTTACCGATACCAAATTCACCACCCACTTTGCGTGTCTGACTCTGAAAATAATCTTCGCATCAAGTAACTTTTTTACTTCACTTTGAATCAGGGGTTCTAGCTTGGGATGCATCTTCCTTAATGGCTGCTGAAATGGTTTCACTCCCGCTTTAATTGGAATAACATGTTGGATGATGCGAGTGTCATGAGTCTCCAAATCCTCATAAGTCCAAGCAAAGACATCTCTATATTGTTGAAATAAACTAATGAATTTGCTTTTCTTACCTGGTGAACAACATATCCCCAAGTTCACATACTTGGGTTTAGCTTATGTCCCAAGATTCACCAGCTCATATTGCATAAATGAACTATGTGTTTTGACATTGGATGGCTTCCTGAATTTGTTATTCAAATCAAACATTCCTTCCAATGTTCTGACCCGTTTAGGTATGAATTTACCACTTTGGATATTGGATTGATGTTCTTCGTCATCAATCACTAAGTCTTTGAAATTCTCATCATTTGTTAAAAATTCCAATATTTGCGGATTGTCATCGAATACCCTCAAATTGGTGATAGTGTCTGGTACAGCTGGCCTGAAAATCAATTCAATTGAGCATCTATTATTAGTAGGCACTAATCTTGCAGCAGAAGTTGCTAACAAATCAGCTGCTGCATTTTGTAGTCTAGGATTCGAAATGATATTAAATGCATTAAAATTTGTTATAAGTTCCCAAACTCCATTCTGATAGCCTTTCATGTGCGGTGATAGACAATGAATTGTCTTTTGAACCTGTTATTTTAGAATCACCAAATTTTTTTTAGATTCCTTACTTTGAATTCAACAGCCTTCTTTAATCCTTGGATTAAAGATTCGTATTCTGCTGTGTTATTAGCACATTCAAATTCTAATTACAAGATGTTTATTTTTTCCTGGATCAATTAGGATACAATCGGTTCCTAATCCTTCCTAAGTTTTAGAACCATCAAAATATGACAACCAAAATTTATCTTCTAATTCTATATTATCAGAACTACTTTCTAAATTAGAAACTAAATTAACTATGTTACAATCAATCTTATCAGTCCACGAAAACTGAAGGATCTCGGACTGTGTATCTGATTCGTCACTGGCTTCTTCTGCTTGATAGTTTCTCGGTTCAAGCTCAATGAAATATTTACCCAAAACTGAATGTGAAAAATTAACTGGTTCATTTTCCCCTTCTAGTTGCGTCACAGTATGTTTCATATGTGGCTCTCTCATCACTTTGATCTGATTTTGATAGTTCTTATAGGGAAGCCACATGTGAGACTAGTCAGTTGAAACATATCCTTCTAGTTTCATAGACCACTGCCTGGTCAATATCAATCCATATGCTTTTGGTATATCCATGACCATGGTGTCTATAAATTGGAAAACCATTTTGTCTGCAAATAATCATATTAGTACATCCTTCATTTCTCCTACCACATTAACTGTTGTTCTATCCAACTGGATGATTTTACATGAAGAAGGTGTCGGTTGACCATTTATCTTTCTATAGACTGAAAGAGGCATAACATTAGAGGACGCTGCAGAATCCAGCAAACAATTGTGTACATTATGATTGAAAATCTCAAAAGTAAGTAGAAACGGTAATGTTTGGGATTTATATTTTCCCCCAATACTAGCTTCGCTGATCTCTTCCTCTGATTGAACATCATCTTGGGATTTACTATTTTGTGAATGAAAGGATTCCAAGAGATTCTTTCTTTGTTGAGGTAAGTTACACATTTCTAATAAAGAAATATTTGCCTTCATTTTCTTGATATATTCTATTATGTCATATCCCATATCACACTCTTTTAGACTTTTCTTGGAGTTTTCTATCTTATTCTCTGCGGCACTCATAGGCTTACGTACCGCGGGATATTTTTGCTTTGTTCTGACTAAATCAGGTATAGGTGGGGTTTGAGTATTACTGCTGATTTTCTTTATACTTTCCTGAATCTTCCTAATCTTGGGCAGCAATAAAATTTCATCCATTATAGGTCCCTTACTTCTTGTTGTGACATTAACTGTTGAAAGTTGAATTTCCTCAGTAGGCTCTTCTTCTTCTAAACCCAACATAGTTGCAGGGTCCTGCAATACCATTGTTGTTTCAGATGGTTTCTCTGGTTCATTTTCCCTTTTTTCTTTTACTTCGAGCTCATTTATTTGAGCGTCTAAAATTTGGTTCATAACCAGACTCATCGAATTTATCCATTGTGGACAGCTTTTCTCAGAATGGGATTCTTGATGAAAAGTGCAAAAATTATCCATTCCAACTTTAGTGAAATTCAAAACAGAAGAACTGTGCGTAGGTGGTTGGGATGGACAACTTTCATCTCTTTTCTTGAAGAATGGTTTGAACTATTTTCTGGATGAACTAGCTTCTTTATCTTTTTTCAAAATCAGCAATCTTGTTTGATAGATTTTGTCCCATTTTAACAACATTTTCTAATTCATTTGAACGTTCCTCTTTGGGTCTAGTCAACAAAAGTGGATGTGAAAGTGGATGCAACAATAGTATATGCAAAAGTAGACGTAACACCCAATGCAAAAATCGATGCAAAAGTGGATGCAAAAATAGATGCAATAATTGATGTAAACTTGGATGCAAAAAAGATGCAAATGTGGATGCAAAATTTGAAGCAAAAGTGGATGGAAAAGTAGGTGAAAAAATGGGTGTGAATTGGGACACAACAAAAGTGGATGCAATAGTAGATGCAAAAAAACATAAACATGGATGCAAAATGGGATGCAAAAAGGGATGAAAATGTGGGTGCAAAAGTGGATGAAAAAATGGATGCGAAAGTGGATGCAAAAGTGGGTGAAACAAAACTAGATGCAAAAGTGGACTCAAAACAGAATGTAAACTTTGATGCAAAACTTGGCGCACGAGGGGATGCAAAAAGGGATGCATAAAAAGAAGTAGAAATGGATGCAAAAGAGGATGTAAAAAGGATGCAAAAGTGGATGAAAACATGGGCGTAAAAATTGAGGAAAACATGGACGTAAAAGGGGGCGCAACAAGAGTAGATGTACAAACTAGGTGCAAAATTATGCGCAAAACCTGGCACAAAACTTGATGCAAAACCTGGTGCATAAAAAGGTGCAAAACCCGGTGCAAATTACACCATAATTTGCTCCTGATTTAGAAAAAGGACGCAAAAAATGCCTAAAATAGCACCAAACCGTGAAATTGCTCTAATTTGTCCAAAAAGTGAAGAAAAATACATTTTAAAGATGGTCTAGATGCAAAAAGGGAAGCAAAAAGAGATGCTTATCACAGGGTTTTGTTGTAGTGCTTATGCAAAGTGTGGTAATTAGTACTAGCTATTACGGACATACTCAAATCCTGTGTAGTATTATCATTTGTCTTTCTTAGAGTTTGTTGAATTAGATAGATCATTACTTTTATGAATTGGTTGTTTTGATTGAAGGTTTGTGATTTTTTTGATTTGGTAAAATAGGATTTAACTTTCTGCAAAAGTAATTCTAGGTTGATTCATTCTTAGATTACAAACCCCAGGATTGATATTATAGGAATCAGAATTCCTTTACAGTTCATAGCTTAATGATTTAATTTGGTTTTCTATAGGAAGTTGAGTTGACTGAGCAGTGATTAGGATTGAATGATTTGTATTTTATTCATTGTCTACTGAAAATGTTTATGCATATAATTTGCTAGTTACCTTTGAAATAAACAGACTTCCCTGGGTTGACAATTTATATTGAGCACCCTGCTTGTTATGAAAATTAATGAGTATATAGAGTGACCAACATTGCTCAAACATAATCAGTCATGGCTTTAATAACTCCTAGAAAAGCTCGTAGGTTATCCTTGGATGTAAGAAGTCCTAATATGTTTCTACGCTAGAAAAATGAGACAGGTTATCTGAGCAAAAAAGACCATGGTGTAGCAGGTTGTTCGGACATAATCGGTCCTATAGGTTGTTTGAGTGTAAATACGAGTCATGGCAAGATAAGTAGGTTACTTAGATGTAATCAGTCATAAGACAGGTTATCTGAATGTAAATATGAGCCCTAGCATGGTACGCATGTTATTTGTATGTAGTAAAAGTCTTATGGGTTGTACGAGTGTAATAAGGAGCCCTAATGTGGTACACAAGTTACTCGGATGTAATACTCACCGAAGGTTGTCTGAATGGAAAAGATCTTGGACGTAGGTTGTTCAGATGTAATTAATCCTTGAGGTTGATCTAGAACATAAAATCCATGGGGAATTTGTTTGAACTTATGATGGGTAGGGCTCCACTAGATAAATACGATGACCCAGGAAACCCCATTGTTACAGTATATATTGGGAAGAATCAAACCCTTAACGTTTTGGTTGGCTTAGGTGCTTCAATAAACATGATGACCATTGAGAATGTAAAAAAATTGGGACTCACTAATCTCAGGCCTACCCCAACCATATTAGAAAGAATGGCGCAACACTACAGGTTTCTCCCCATATGAAATCGTGTACGGAAAGAATGTTTTTTTCCCTATCGAGTTCGAAATCAAAACCCCAAGAACAACTATAGAAGCAAACCTGGACCTAACGGAGGTTCAGAGGAACCGACTGAACCAATTGAATGAACTAAATGAAAAGACATATTTATAAAGAAGAAAGTATTTTCCAGAGGGACTGGGCTTTGTTGTATGATTCATGGTTCAAAAGGGATTTTAAAGGCAAGTTATGCACAAGATTGTTGGGATCCTACAGAATAGATAACGTATTTGACAATGGAACTGTCTGTTTGACCACTATTGATGAAAATCATATACCTATGTTTGCAAATGGTCATCGGCTATGAATTTATCATAAACTTATCTTGAAGGATTAGTTTATCTCTCAGGTTGCAGCTAATCCAGATTGCCAATTGGTACAGGAACAAGGTTTTTCCCCTGTTTCTAAAATGTTTTAAATCTTCTGCAAATTCCACACATAAATTGTATATAAATAAATTGTTTGATTTCCTTTTTTTAAAGCTATGATTGGTTTGTTGTTTTTTAGAATTGTGAACAGAATATCGCGTGAAGGATCAAGAAGAAGAAATAGTCATGACGGGCCAAGTGATTATAGGATTCTAAATGATCCTTCTTGATTAGTATTACTCCTTGAAAGAAAAAGTGAACAAGATTGCAGGCCTCTATTGGAAAGTTCATCATTTTTCCATGCTTTTATAAAGTTCTGTCAAAATTATTCGACGGAGACTCCATTAACTACTTAGTCTTTATCCGTTGTAATTTTGTTGCAACTCTGCTACTTTTTCCACCATAATTGGCCATTTTTCGCTGCAACTCCGCTATTTTTCCACTAAGGTTGGCCATTTTTCGCTGCAAATCCTCTACTTCTTCCACCAGAATTGGCCATTTTTCGCTGCAACTCCACTACTTTTTCCACCAGAATTGGCCATTTTTCGTTGCAACTCCGCTACTTTTTCCACAATAATTGGCCATTTTTTGCTGCAACTCCGCTATTTTTTTCACTAAAGTTGGCCATTTTTTTTCGTTGCAACTTCGATATTTTTTTCCACTAATTTGGCCATTTTCCGCTGTAACTCCGTCATTTTTCCGCCAAATTTCCGTTGTTACTCCCCCAGTATTGTTGCTAAAATTCTCACTAAAATTCCGTCGCATCTCGGGGAAATTTTCAACTAAATCTTTATGTTTCATGATGAGATCCTGCTAACAATCCACCACTCTGCTACAGTCCTTCGACACGTCTAGCAAATCAATGCTATCACGAACGTGCTCAACCTGTTTAATGCATGAAAATCAGTTTGTTCTGCAATTGCGAGTGCGTAATTATACCCCTCTTGATTATTCAGCATCAAAGGAAACCATATCGGCAAAATTATGGCTCGGGTGACGATGATTAGGTACGAGTTTTTATTATGAGTATGATCAAGCGTGAAATGATATAGTAGTAATGATTATATTCTACCTTTTTAATCCCTGTCAGTATCCCGTAGCCAATCAATTTTTTTTCAAATATTCCACCTACACTTGTTAATGATGATCGTCCTGTTCGAACCTGCACAATAATCCATTAAGACATCCTATTGTTAACTCTGCCGAATTTTCAAAATATCAATATGAACCCTCACCAACCAATTACTTTGTTCAATTGTTGCAATTCTAACGATTGATATTGCAAATTGCTACATCCGCCATCACAGCTAGCTACGGAAAAATAGTATGGGTGCTCCAGTCAGATATGAACCCAATAATTTGGACGCCTTGAGTGCAAAAAAGGAAGTATTTTCCATCTTTTGGGAAGTTGGATCGATTGAATATTTCCAAAGACTTAATGGTTTTCATGAATAAATAAAATTCCAGTTCCCCATGAACTTGATCGGAGAATATTCAGAAATTAGAGGATTAAGAATAGGTGTTTTAGAACGGGCTTTAGCAGAAGTCACGGGACTACCCAAGATTGGGAATCGATGGTTTTGCTGAAAAAGACATAATTTGACAGCAGTTGAAGACTTTCTAGCAGCAGGGAAGCAGGTTCAACCAAGGTCTAGAGGAATAGCACTCGAGACATTACCAAGACCCTGGGACCAGGCCGCTATCTTCCTAAAAAGGTACATTACATGCAAAGGAAGATATAGAATTGTCTACATTTATGAATTTGTCCTACTTTCCCATTTACGCCATGGCAAACTGTTAAACATGCCATTTTATCTTTTACGCACTCTACAAAATATGGCACACTATGTTAAGATGTCTAGGCACCCATTTTCTTCTGTCACAAACCATGGGTTACAACTTAAATTGTTGGTACAAAGATCTTTAGCACAACATAGCCTAACATGGGATCAATTTGTTGTTGGAGTTGGGGTGCATTGGGCACCTGCAGTAGGACATATTGGAGAAATAGAGGTCGAACGAAGCTCCTCAGGTTCAGTTGGGGGGAGGGTGAAGAGTTGGAAGAAGGTGGAGATGATCAGGAAGACGATTTGGGGGGAGATGCAATATCAACAAACCCCATAGAGGAAATGGTTGGAGAAATGGTGGTAAGAGAAGAGGTTGTGCCATTAGAAACTATAACAACAACAATAGAAACAAAAGTTGGAACAGCAGCAGAATCAGTGACAGCGAAAGTTGGAGTTGTGAATGCCACAGTAGAAGAGGACAAAGTTGCAGATACACGGTAGTTTCGGGAGATAAACTATCAAGTCGCTGGCATTGAATATTCCTCTGAGATAAGATGAACTATAATTGAGGAAGAAGAACCCTTGGTAGAAACAAAAGAATTTTCTACCCTTCTTATGCCACAGAGAAAGAAGAAAAGATCAATGGTTAAAGGACAATCATCTGGTCTTACAAAAAGCAAAAGGACCAGAGCTTCTTGGGAAGCAGAGGTGGAAAATGTTGAAATCACTATTTTAAGACCTAGGTTACCCACTGAAACATAAGAACCAGAGGGAAATAGACCTATGGAATCCACTGATCTACAGGAACCTGTTGAAGGCCAACTCCAGTTGGAGAATTTGTTGTATGAAAATGAGTTGTTGAAATAAGATGTGCAGGAACTTAGAGAGGAGTTACAGAGATGGAAGGAAGCTAGGAAAAATCATGTTACATAGGGCTTAGAAACATTGGCAGAAGTTGTTGTCCAGTTGGAAAACCCACATTCCATTTCAGAGAATGAGGAACTTTTATGTCATGAATGTGGGGAGTTGTTCAAATTGTCTAAATACAAGGTTGAGAAGACAAAAATAGTAGCCTAGAAATCGGCACATTTAGGCCGAGGGAGAGATGAGACACCAAATGTGGAATCAACAAAGGAAACAAGGTTGTTAGTGGATATGATTCATGATCAAGAATTACAAGAAGATGAGGTAGTGCAGCCTCAACATTCAGGGAGTACTTAATTGCTTTCTTCGGGAAGCAGTTATGAGGACACTAATATACTTTCAGGTCAAGCATAAAAATCAGGTGACACAGAGATAGTCCAAGAAAAACACTGGCATTCTAAGAGGATGAAAATAGAGCAAGTTACTGAAACACACGAACCAACATCCTCAAAGTATGTTGTTGAACCTAGGCCTCGGACTGAAGCTGTTGAAGAAGATGTCTCAAGTGTAACAACTCGCTGCATTTGGAGATGAGGAATGCATGGCATCGGTTTCATGTTTGATGATCCAATCCAAGCTATTGATGAGAGTATCTTGGATGTCCTTCCATGCATCTAGCTGAAACTGCCTGAGTATCTCTCCTCGTTAGCCGGAACTCGGTTCATCCTATGAAATAGTTCAAATTTTAATCTCATTCATTGTTGCGAACTGATCTTATGCAATGTAATAATAGTTGTAACAATTATTGTTTTATTCGGCAGCCTGAAGATCATAGATATTCATGGCTGCCCAATATTGATGTAACTGAACTATTCCATTTTATGTATAAGATGAATAGGAAATTGGAGCCGGGGGTTGGAAATTTGACAGAGATCATAGCCATAGCAGAGGAGACTGTAATTGTATTTTGATTATTTTAATAAAAGGAGCAACAATTCTCAATATTGTTTTGTTGTAGCCTTTGTTAAGCGTTCAACAACATCTTTGTTCGAAGGCCAAGGCTCACCTTCTTACAGAGTTGCCGGTTGCAGTAGATGTTTTAGTCTAGTTATTTATGTTTAGTGTGGGATTTCAGCTTGATTCATTCATAGTTAGTTGCAAGAGAATTCACTAAATAATTGCATTATCAATTTCCCTTTGGTTTGCTGTAATATTGTGGTGTGACAATTGAATGTGTAGGATAATCCTTTCCCTTATGCAAAGTGTGTTAATTAGTACTAGTTGTTACAAACATACTCAGCTCCTATGTAGTATTGTCATTTATGAATTGGTTGTTTTGATTGTTGGTTTGTTATTGTTCTGATTTGATAAAATAGGATTTAACTTTCTGCAAAATTAATTCTAGGTCAATTCATTCTTAGATTATAAATCACGGGATTGATATTGTAGGAATCAGAAGTCCTTTACAGTTCCTAGATTAATGATTTAATTTGGTTTTCTACAGGAAGATGAGTTGACTGAGCAGTGATTAGGATTGAATGAGTTGTATTTTATTCATCAGCTACTGAAAATGTTTATGTATATATTTTGCTAGTTAACTTTGAAATAAACAGACTTCCGTGGGTTGACAATTTATATTGAGCACTCTGGTTGTTACAAAAATTAATGAGTATATAGAGTGACAAAAATTGCTCAAACGTAATCAGTCATGTAGGTTGTCCTTGGATGTAACAACTCCTGGAGAATCTCATAGTTGATCCTTGGATGTAATCAGTCCTAATATGTTTCTATGCTAGAAATAGAGAGATATCAAAAGTCGCAAATGCACGATATCTCACATTAGAAATGAGACAGGTTATCTGAGCAGAAAAGACCATGGTGTAGCAGGTTGTTCGGACGTAATCAGTCCTGTAGGTTGTCTAAGTGTAAATACAAGTCCTAGCATGATACACAGGTTACTCAAACGTAATCAATCCTGGCATGATACGCAGGTTACTCAGATGTAATCAGTCCTGAGACATGTTCTGAATGTAAATATGAGCCCTACCGTGGTACACATGTTATTCAGATGTAATAAGTCCTATGGGTTGTTAGAGTGTAATAACGATCTCTAGCTTGGTACACAAGTTATTCGGATGTAATACACCTCGAAGGTTGTCTGAATGGAAAAGATCATGGACACAGGTTGTTTAGATGTAATAAATCCTTGAGGTTGATCTAGAATGTAAAATCCATGTTGTAGTAGGTTTTTCAGTTGTAATCAGTCCTTACATATATATCTATATATGTGTGTGTTCCCATGTTGGAGATGATAAGGTCACGAAGCACTTGAGGTGAACCTATGAAATTCTTCTATGCTGGTAGAACGCAGGTTGACCATGGAGAGACGTAATGCACTTGGTGTGCTACTAGGTGATTCTTGCATAGTGGATGTTACAAGTTGTCTCGATGACGTGAAAGAGCTTGGAATACTAATATGGTGATAGAATGCATGTGGTGTGTATTTAGGATGTGCTCTATTTGTTTTGTTTCGTTTTGTGCAGGACAAGATATATTATCTAGATATGATGAGATAAACGTAGGAGACATAGGTTATTGTCATAGCAATGTAAATAAGGTCCTATACTAATTGTATGCAATGGATTGCTCGTAGATGTGATGAATACCTGGAAGAGGATTAGTCGTACACCCAGCATGGAAACGGGTTTGCTCTATAGAAACTTCCGATGATAGATAGTACCTTTCGATGATCGATATGAATACAATGATGGAAATAACTATGATGATGACTCCGTGATTATGACTGGACCATATGTGTTGATCATTGTGTAAGAGAGAAAATACCTTCGTAGTTAAGAGGGAGTGTTGATGTATGTGTAAATTTGGAAGATATTATGATGTATATTATCATTGTATGTTGTTGTACCCCCATCGGAGATTTGTTTTCCTCCTTTCAGAATGTCATTATTTTATATAGACCTTTAGGTACAACCTCTGTTGCAAGTTGGGAAATAGTCCCCATTAAAACATCATGTAATGTATTTTGGATTCTCTCTAGGAGAAGTCTTCCATGTTAGGGTAATAGGTCGGCCCCAGTCATGTAAAAGGTCAGTCACTTGATTAGTATAAATAGGGAGGTTCTCTCACTCATTTATACACACCTCACACCAATCAACAGAAGAGCTATGATCAACAAAGCATTTTGCTATGACTCTACGATTCACAATTTCAGTGATTTCAACATCAATGGGAGAGAAGACAACCTTCTTAGGAGACCTAGTGTGGGTCATATGATAAACTGACAAGAGATTAGAAACAATACTTTGGACATACAAAACATTATTGAAGGAACCATGGTCAAGATCTATTCTACCCTTCCCTTTACTTTCATTTTTAGAAGCATCTCCCAAAACAATTTTGGACCATTCAAATCATCAAGAGAGGAGAAAGAATCCCTTGTCAAATCCATGTGTCTTGAAGCTCCAGAATCAATGATAAAGGAAGGAGATCTTACAGTGCTTTCTACCAATGCATGAACCCTCTCCTTGTCTTCAAAATTTGATGCACTCTCCTTCTACTTTGCGCATTCAGGAATAAATATGTTGTGCTTTTCAAGGGTTTGAGTCAACATATCAATTTGTTTCTTCATGCAAGATCTCTCAGGATGATAGCCCTTGCCACAGCATGCACACTTACTCATTTCACCTTTACCTTTATTATTCTATGAATTCTTCTTTGAGCTTGAAGACTCATGATAATTTGAGTTGACTTTCTTTTGATCAGGAGGCTTCTTTGACTTCTTCTTGCCTTTGGAATCCACCTTTGAATCTCCAGCAACGAAATCTTGACCTTTGGAAGGCTTGATGGTGCCCATCATGACCAAATTATCTTGCTCTTAGGTCAAGGATTCCATGAAATCTGCAAGGGAAGGCATCTTCCAGTTTCGAACCGTCAATTTTCTGGTATGGAAGGTCGATAAAAACACTAAATGGTCATGGCCAAGCTTCAGAAGGATAGCCAGACTAGTTGTTCATCTTTCTTTTCAATACCATAATGCTTTAACTGAAGAACAAGAACTTTGAACTTGGAGAAGTAGACTTGTAAGGACTCGAAATTTCTTGGACTCAGTGAGACAAGCTCATTCTCTAGTGAATGTCCCCTCACTTCATCTGTCTTTTCAAATAAGGTTTATATTTTCTCCCATACTTCATTTCATGATGTCAATCCATCTAGATGGAAAAGAAGGTCTCTGGAAATGTTGATGCACAAGAGACCATACACCTCATCTCTCCTATTGTGACACTTGATCTTCTCTCATTCTACATTGGGATCAACATCAGTTTCCACGATCACTCTAAAGAGGAATTTAATCCTTCACAAAATATCCATCTATGCCTTCCATTACAAGTAGTTGAATGGAGTCAAGATGATATGTTAAGATTGATCCATTTCTTCAGCAATTGTGCCCTTAACAGACTGAATGCGCTCCATAAGAGAGTGATTTCGATCCTGAAAAAGAAATAATAGAGCAGAATAATCAAGCTAAAGTAGCTCTGATACCATGTGAAAATTAATCCCAAGCTTAGATCAATTGAACTCACAAAATTGCTTTAAAAACTTGTATATATCCACTCAAATTGGAGACTGAAATTTGTGCATAGCAAAAAATTGCATTGATTAAGTTTACATAAGCCAACCTTATAAAATAATAGGTTGTCCAAATATAATTACATCAAATATTTGAATTCCTAAGGAGGAAAGTTGAATCCTCACAAAAGGAGGCTTACTAAAAGTCAAAAACCCCCCACTAGGTGAATAAAACACTTTCCAAACTAGTCAAGGAGGTCACAAATTGGATGAATGAAGTGTAGCTATTGATAAGTGATGTGAATTGAATATACTCATGTTTTCAAGAGAGACAAATATGGAGGATTAGTTGTGCAAAAAACAAGGCAGTTGCTAAGTGACTAGCTTTCAACTTTTTCCTTAAAAGCTGCTTAAAAGTAATCAAACTCGAGATAAGGAAGGAATGCGCACTTACTAAACTAGGCAGTCTATAGAGTTGTTAGAGTATTATCCAGAATCTAATGAATGTGCTCCTAGAGGTATTTTAGGCAATTTTTGACCAAATGGTGCAAGTGGATGCCAACTAGATAGTGTTGGACCTAGGAAAATAATCAAAAAGATTAATTATTTTATCCTAAGTATGGGAATGGGTTTTTCGTTATTCTAAAATTTTATGGGTCATGTGACATTAAATCCTATATCTAGATAGAAAAAACAATCCCACTTATAATTCTTTGCACAAAGAGATAGTAAGAATATAGAAGAAATATTGGATAAAACAGTAGAGGAAAATCACTCCAGTGGGAAGTTTTCCACTCTGTTCATTAAGCAAAAACCCAATACAATATATAGGAATTATTAAATGAAATACCTTAGGAAAATACCATGGGATACAAAATACTATATGAGCATCTCACATTATTCTTGGCTTATCTTGACTAATTCCCTCAATCTATGACATTGTGCCAAGTGTAACTCCAAGTAGTGGCCATAATGAGGTGGAATGAACCTAGATGGACCATGAAGTGGTTAGGATAGTCAACAAGTGTGAAAGGAACCATCATGAGGGTGCTAGAGGTGGTTTAGTGGCTTGGTTTTGGACCATTAATGAGAATTTTGACCAGATCCTCAAGAGGGTGCACCCAATCTCCTTAAAACATGAAATGCGATAACTACCCCATAAATGAAGCATAGATGGGCGCATTGACTCCATACAATAAGGAAAGGAGTGGGTAAGTGGAAAAACAATATTTTAAGGTATAACCATTAGCCTAAGTGGGTCAAATGTGGACAAAATAGGATCCAAGATACTAGACTAGGAACTAGAACCATTTTCACATGGACAAAACACTTGGAACCTTATGCAACGATTATAAACCAAGGTATAGATGGGAAATATGTTCCAACACATAATGCCAAGAATTATGGCTTGTATCAATATCATAAGACAAATTACTTATGTGCTTAAAACTAAGGGTGAAGTCCCTTATGGCTCAGTGAGCCCTATACATTAGAACATAGATCTATGGTTCTACATGGTCCATCTCTAGCTCAAAGGAGAAATATCAATACAATTCTAAGGGTTTGAGCCCCTTCTCTCTTACCTCAATGGCTATTTATACAAGTTGTCATTTTTCTTAGGTGTCTTATAGAAGTTTCTATCTTCCTTTGAAAATATCCATGGCACACAGTTCCATCTATCCTCCTCACCATCCACCATCACTACTCTGCAATTGATCCACCTACCCTTTGTTGTGTCCTAGACACAGTCTGTCCTTCTGTAGTCCTAGAATTTGACATTCTCGAAATTCCCATTGGTCAGCTCTCAACCGGTACTCGTTAGTTCTAATTAGTCTCCCAGCACAACCGCTTACTCCACATCTTTATATCAACATTCCTCTTGACTGCCTTCACTTACTATCTTCCTTTTTGTCTGTAAGAATCCCCTTCGACCAGACTACTCTCACTCAGTCTTCATCTCCATCTTGTATCCCATGATTGACCATGAATTTATCAACATTCCCACAATGCTTCTTTCTTCATGTCGACCTTTCACTCTTCAACCTCCTCGTCCCCATGACCAATCACACATGGTCTCTACTTCGACTGTCACGCAATTGATTCTACCACATCGACTTCTCTAGCTTGAATTATTCTATTTTCATATGTCGGTGTTATCATCAACCAGAATTCACTTTGGTTTGTTGGCTCACAATAGCCATATTCTATGATTGTAACTCAGTCGTTATCACTCATGTCGACTACTTGCTTTGACTAGACCAACACTCATTTGTCCTCTTTCTTCGACCACTTCATGGTAGCTGGTATCCTCTTTGTTACTTCATCACTAATATACTTAGTCAGTCGACCAGTTTCTCACATTTGGCCACGACTTGGCTTTCTTCCACAAGTTGTCTCTTGTTCATGTTCACCATCTAGGGCCACTACCCTTTCCGTCACACAGAAGGGATTGACTCTTCCATTGTGACCGTAGTTACTCATCTTTATCCTGTCTAGTCTCGATCAACCAAATATTCTCAACCATCTTCGTCAACCACTCAGTCCTCCAACTGATCCTTCCTCCACTGTGAATTTTGACTGCAGTTGCTCGCCGCCACTTTTGGTCTATCGCTCGACCACTTCTGTAAGAATATAAGTCTTACATGTTCAAAAAATTATTTTTATATATAATTGATGATTTATACAATAATTCCATGCAGAATATATATTTATGAAGAGACACCTATAAACAATTTGTCCTTCTAATGTCGACTTTTACATAAATTAGAAATTAATAATTAATTAATAAATGTAAAATACGTATGGTATATTACAAGTCTTCCCGCTCTGAAAAGATTCGACCATGAATCTACTATGAGCATGTTGCAACTAGATTTTTTGTCGCGAATAATGGTGCCATCGTTTAGCAGTTCTTGAAATAATTGGTCGCATTTCCACTCAAATATTTTCATGCATATGATTCCATAGATAAACGAATAACAACTATATGAGGTATTCTTCTGAGCTTCTAATATGATGGTGTTCTTTTGATATTCTAATTTCATGTAGATTTATGGGACATCTTGAGCTATGGCCCCTGGTAGAATGTTCATCTTTTTATTTGTTGCAACATCTTCTAAATTGTGTTCTTCTACGTTATCTTGATTGTTTGTCACAACATCTTCTCAGACTCGTTCTTCTACATTACCCTGATCATTCTTGGCAGCATGTTCTAGGTTTCGTTCTTCTACGTTAACCTGATCATTCGTCGCAGCATGTTCTGGGTTTCGTTCATCTACTTTATCCTGATCATTTGTCACAGCATCTTATGGGTTTCGTTCTTATATGTTATCCTCATATTCATCAGTATTTGGTGTTTCATTGTTACAATTTATGAAATAACCATCTTCTTTAGAATGGGCATTGGCTTTAGGATTCTCATCAGATGAAACTATCATTTTGTCATTCTTATTCTCAAGTAATTTTTCTTCAAGTTTAGTTTGATATTCTCTACTCTGGGCTTTATCATTGTCCCTATCATCTTTTGTTTCATTGTCTGTGTTATTGTATTTATTAACATGTCCTTGGCTTTGGTTTGGGTTATGAGCTAGGCTTACAACCCGAATTTGTTTTGGAGCTTCATGAGCTGATTTTATAGATTTTCCAGCTGGCTCATTAATATTCCTTACTTCCCTGCCTTGTAAGAAGCTACAATGAAATTTTGGTAGACGTACGTATTTTTGAATGAGTATCGTATTTTGAGGTTTGTAGTTAGGGTGTCTTTTATTATCCCTCCCAGATTCTGGTGGCCAAAATATTTTGTGAGAAGGAATATCAGGAGGCGGTCGTCGTGACCTCCCTTCCTTTCAGGTTGAAGTAGCGATTTCAGACTCTTCCCTACTTGTATCATCTTTATATTCATCATTATAGTGTTGGAGATCTTCATCATCTTTATATTCATTATCGACATCATGTTTCTTCGTGTCTGGCGTATCTAACTCCTTGTCTTTGTTAGTGTTATTTTCAACTAGTACTTCTTCTTCAGGTTCATTAATATGTTGAACTATATGTTTGTTTTCTTTATTGTCATTCACAACAACCTCTTTTGTAGATTCATTTTGGTATTTTACATTCTAAATTACATGCATGTCCTTTTTATCTTTATTTTCTTCATCATTGCTATCGTCTTCTTTTCCTTTTTTCCTAGCTATTTCTTCTTTTATTTTCAATACGATCATTTTCAATTTTGTGTACATTTCCTCTTCCTTAAGGCAACTCTTTTTGATTTCTTCGAGTTTAGATTTAACAATACTTCTCAACTTCTAACCATACATGATTTCATTGAATGTTGGAAACATATTGATTCCAGTTTGAGAAAATCTTCAAAAATATTTTAAGTTATTTTTTTCATTTTTTATTTTGGAAAAATAATTATTATTATTATTATTAATAGATAATTAATAATTATTGTTAAATATTAATAATTATTGTTACTAACTATATATATATAAATTTATAACCCTGCCTAGATCCAAATGGAAGGATTTCAGGACATTGTGGCAGCAGCTTGGAAAACAAATATCAGAGGGTCTGCTTTCTACGTATGGGAAGAGAAGCTAAGGATTGTGAAAAAAGCCTTGAAGGAATGGGCGAAACTTCACACATCTCCTCTGAAGCAAAGGATGGAAGTGGAGAAGGACCTTGAAGACCATCATCTCAGTAATGAAGGGAGCCTTGATCAAGCCTCTCTGGAGACTGAAATCACTCTTCACAATAAGCTTCACGAAGCCTGTAGGCTTGAAGAAAATTATTGGAAAATAAAATCCAGGAATCCATGGCTCAAAGAAGGGGACAAAAATACGAAATTCTTTCATAAACAAGCAGAGGTTAGGAATCACTTTAAGAATGTCTCAAAGATTGATCACCTGGGGTCCCAGATTTCTACCTTTGATGAAATTAAAATAGCAGCTCATGATCATTTCCAGGAAATTTATATAGAAAACTCTCCAGGGATGGACTTCAGCCACTCTGATATTCTGGATAACATTCCCCCCCTTGTCTCAGATCACTCCAATCATAAGCTCCTTAGACCGATCACCCTTGAAGAAGACAAATCAGCTATTGACAGCATAAGTCCGGACAAGGCCCCCGGGCCGGATGGTTTTACTGCTCGTTTTCTTACTTCTTGCTGGCATCTCATTAACACAGACCTGTTCCGGATGGTTAATAAATCCCAATCCTATTTCAAGTTAGGAGGGGGAACCAATTCCTCCTTCCTTGCCCTTATCCCCAAAGAAAAAGGAGCCACCTCGTTCTCTCGTTTCCGACCTATCTCCCTTTGTAATATTGGATATAAGGTTATCACCAAAGTTTTAGCCACTCGTTTGAAAGCTGTCCTCCCTCTTATTATTCCAGAGAATCAAGGAGGGTTTATTAAGGGTAGGCAAATCTCTGATAACATAGTCTTAGTCCAAGAAGCCATCCATTCAAGCGTGAAAAGAAAAGAAAAAGGTATGGTTATTAAACTTGACTTATCTAATGCCTTTGATAGAGTTCGGCATGAATTTTTGTTTCAGGTTATGACCAGGTTTGGATTCGACCCCGGCCTGCTCTCTTGGGTCAAAGCCTGTATCAGTAATCCTTGGATTGCTCCTCTGGTGAATGGGAGAGCGGCAGATTTCTTTCAAGCTTCTCACGGTCTACGTCAAGGATGCCCTCTCTCCCCCCTACTTTATGCTATTCAAGCGGCCTCTCTTAGCTTCCACTTGGAGCACTATCGAGTTCAAGAAGCGCTGATTGGGCTAAGAATTGTGCGTGGGGTTAAAGAAGTAAATCACACTCAATTTGCAGATGACACCCTCCTTCTAAGCGGAGCAAGTGCATCATCTGCAAGGAAGTTCAAAGAGGTGTTGGATAACTATCAGGATGTTTCTGGAAGCCAAATCAATTATTCCAAAAGTAAAATTTACAGTTGGAACTGTTCCCCTCTAGAGCTGCAATCCTTATCCTATATCTTGAAGATAGAAGGGAAGTTCCATTGGACGGATTTTAAATATCTTGGAGTGCCAATCTTCAAGATCAATCCTAAAGTTTCCAGCTGGGATCCCCTGTTTGAAAAACTGAATTCAAAGATCAAGGCATGGGAGGCCTCCTGGATAAACTTGGCAGGGAAAACAGTTCTTATCAAATATATCCGAGCAAGCATGCCTGTCTTCCAATGCTCTCTTCTATTGGCTCCTCTCACAGTCCTAAGAAATATTGAAGCCCTTCTTCGGAGATTCCTTTGGAAAGGAGGGAAACAAAACGAAAACAAGCTTCCATTGGTTAAATGGGAGAAAATTACTGCTCCTTATCTAGAAGGTGGTCTGCACTTGAGAGATCTTAGAGCCCAAAACCTAGCCCTTGGTGCTAAGCTCCTTTGGAATATGGTTTCTGGGAATGCCTCATGGAGTAAACAGGTTTTATGGAAAAAATACTTTTCAGGAAATAGGATCAGATGCTTGGACCAAGGACCGAAGGTGGCCAAAGGTTCCCCCCTGTTCGCTCTTTGCTTTAAAGCTCTCTCATTCTTCTCCTAGGATCTTACCTGGATCCCAGGCAATGGGAAGATAATTAGAATATGGGAGGACTCCATTTCAGGCAATCCCCCATTAGGTGAGGAGGAAGGATTGGATGGTATCCGGAGGTTCCTAACAAACCATGGGAGATCAACACTTATGGATATATCAAAGTGGCACCCTGAAGGCCGACATATTTGGATAGGATGGGACATCCCGGATTGCCCACCTAATCTGGAAAAAGAAAAAGATCTCCTTCTCCTCTATTTGAGTGGGAAATCGCCAGTGGAAAAGCAGATTAAATATGCAAGAGGATGGGGCTCCAATTCTGGGCACTACTCTGTTGTTGAAGGTTACAGAAGCATCAAAGCAATTCCAAACGTTCCAAGGAACCCTGCAATCTGGAAGTACATCTGGTCTTATAAATCGCTTCCTAAAGTGGATCATTTTTCTTGGATTCTTGCTCACAATAGTGCCCTCACCGCTGATGTCTTGCGGAAGAAAGGGTGGGAAGGCCCGTCTCAGTTCCCCCTCTGTTATGTGGAGGAAGAGTCGTCCCCTCATCTTTTTATCTTATGCCCTTTTGCCTCAAAATTCTGGAATTTAGCGACTCTTCCCTGGCATACTTCCTTGCGGTATGATGATGTTTCCACCCTCTTTTGCCATTGGTCTATGTCTTCCCCAATCAGGATTCAGGTGAAGGATTCTTTGGCCATTGCTTGGTTGACTCTTCCTAAATTTATCTGCTGGAAATTGTGGCTTGAACGCAACAATCGGATTTTCAGAGGACGCTGCTCCTCTCCGCTCCAGGTGGTGGTTAAAATTAAAGCCTTGCTTGGGGATTTCATTCTTTCGTGCTCTCCTATATGTCTCCCAGCTCCTCTGTCAAGGGAAGAAGAAGTTTGGTTCCAAAGCTTGAATCCAGGGGCTCCTGCATTCCCCCATCATAAACTACCCACTTATCATAATTGGGAAATAAGAAAGGATAAGGATGCTTTTGAACTCTGGCACAAAGAGCTAGGAAGAAATCTCCTATTTTTTTATGGAGCTTCAAAAGGTAATCCAGGGGAGGGGCGCTCTATGGTCCCGAGGGAAACCTGAACTTCACTTACTCTTGGAATCTGGGAATTGAATCCAATAACATGGCGAAAGCATTGGCTCTATGGCAGGGCCTAAATCAAGCTCTTCTCCATGGTATACAGGTTCTTTCGGTAGTGGGGGATTCCAAGCTGATCATCCACTTCATCATCTCCAAATCATTTCCCTCCTCTTATCGCCTTCGTCAAGTTCTTTGAAGAATTTGTATGCTCATCCCTCTCTTCCGATCTATCAATTTCTATCATGTTTTGCGACTGAATAATGGACAAGCGGACAAAGCTGCAAATGATGCAATCCCCTTGGGCAAAGGGGTCCTTAAACTTAATGACGTGCTTAGTTTATATCATATCCCCTAATCCCACAAGCTTGGTCTCGAGGACGGGTGGTCTGCTAAAGCGGAGAAAGGGCCCAGGTCCAAGTGTCACGTATCCTTGCGACCGAGTGGTGGCACTCCTCGTAAGGGGCATAGCTTACCATGGCTCAATTCATTTAAACGTGTCCTCACTCATGATCATCGTCTCTCCTTCGCCCGTTTGTCTTGATCGCCCTAAGATGATGCCTTCACTGCCAACGCTGATGAGGAAGCGTCCTTTCCACCGTACTTCGGAGCAGATGGAGTTATGGAGAAAGACCCATCAAAATTTAACAGGCTCGCGTGAGGTTTTACTCTGCAATTATGGTATCTCAGTCAGGCGAGTGGATTATCCCACGGCTGTCTGGTATATAATGAGCTTCCGAGGTGGCCAAGTTAATCGTTTTGTTGGAACAATGCTTTGTTATGATTTACATAGTACGGGCCAAGCAAATGGCGCTCCTCAAAATCTGACGCAGGGGTCTTCATCATGCTCCACTCTCTGGGTAATGATGCTTCCTTTATGCCATGTGATTGATATTTGGATTGTCCATTGTTATCTTCCCCGTCCCATTTCTGGAATCAAAGCCCTCAATGCTCTGAAGGTGGCGGCTCTCTCTTCCGGGTGGCGAAGATCATTGTTCCCTTGTGCTTTCTGTCTGTTAATCCTGGATGGTATGGCGAATTCTGAAGGTTCTGCATCCTCTTCTCCAGACCCATTGGTGGAATTGGATGCAGAGATAAAGGTTATGAGGTGCAGGGTGAGGCATCATGGTCATTTTCTTCAGCAAATAGACGATATGGGGGGGCGTCGCCTTGATCAAATAGAGGACGACATGGGTCGTCTTCGTTCGGACTTCATGGCTGCTTTGCGAAAGTTGGAAGAGAAGGTTGTGATTTCGCTGGGGAATTGGGAATCCAGGCTGCAAAGGATGGAAGGTATGATGGTAAAACTGCGAGATGCTGGAACTTCAGGCCACACTATGAGTCAAAATGCAGCCAAATCGCCTGCTGGAGCTTTGGGCAAACAGCGTTAGTTCAGTCTAGTCTCTGTCCTTTTTTATTGATCTTTTGGTTAAAACTTAACGTCCTGGTTTTGCTTAGGCACAGACATCTTTTTTTAAAGTTTGAAGACTGTATGGATCTTTATAGTTTCTGGAGATGTAAACTCTTGGGTGGCTCTGCCACTGTTTTATTAATATAAAACCTATCCGTTACTATCAAAAAAAACTATATATATATAAAAAAATTATATATAGTTCTTTTATATATAAATTTTTTATATTTATTTATTTCCTCTTTTAATTCAATATTGTTTCCATACGGACATTCTTCGACTTTGTTTAGTCTTTTATCTGGTTTTCAAGTTGTTGAATGATACCTTCTAGATGTGACATTTTCTCTTCCTTATCTAATAAATTTTTTGTGAGTTTTTCTCTACTATCTTCCAATGATCGAATTCGTAATTCTGAGGTAGTAATCTGTTCCTTTTGAAAATCATTACTTCGTTTCTGATTGTCGAACTGGAGTTGTAGAATACCATTCCGAACACACGTTTTTAGCTCGGCCGAAACTGTTCGTAACTGTGATTGCAATTGTGAGTGACCTGGATTCATAATTTCTTTAATATCTTCCAAGACTTGATTTCTACTCTTTTAATAACTTATTTGATTCTTTTTCATTTTTGTATAAAGTAATAATTGTAAATAACACAATTAT
>LPNX011028085.1:62187-102676 GCA_001517045.1 Pseudotsuga menziesii
TGGTCACAGGAACATAATGCCTATAGGTTTTTGGGGCTTAAAACAAAGCATAGTCTTGTGAAGTCTAGTAACAAAGGTCCCTACATGTGCCCAATTTTTTTTTATCTTTTTATTATCATATTTGAAAGATTTAAGTTTTAATACACATCCTTTATCAACATTATAACTTGGGCCTACAAAACTTTGATTTGTAGAACTTGCACTAACCTCTTGCTTCATTGTGTTTTCCTATTCTTGCAAATTACTTTCCTTTTCTTCTTGTGAGTTTGCTTCTTATTCCTTCTTGCCTTTTAGACGGCTTACCTAGAACCCTAAAGCCAAGGGATAACCCTTCAACATTGACCAAATATCCATCAAATGTATTCAATATTATATGTTAAATCTGAAGCCATTAACATACTTTGCAATGGATTCAACACTCTAAATGCTTTTCCCTAATCTATAGAATTCGTATGTAGTCAACGTTCTTCTCTCTTTTCTTAAGAGATTGTCTCAACACATTCAATGCAAAATCAACATGCAAGAATTTACATTTTAGTTTGGACAGCATCCCATCCCATCCCATCTTTGGAATTTTTCCTTATCATTCTGTTAGTTCGCCATTGCAAAGTATCCCACAATAGTGAAGCATGTTCTCTCAATTTGGTGATGACAAAACTCAATTCTTACTCATTTAAATTTATCAAAAACTACACTAACGTTTCCATCTCACAAACCTATTGAGGACTCAACTAGCCCTAAGTCGACTACTTGTGGATCACCCTTTAAATTTTTAATTGACCCTGATTAAGTAGACTCTGCTCCTTTTGCGTTGTTTTTTTACGCTTAATTGATGATTATGGGTTGTTGGCTAAGTTACATTCATTGAATGTATGTTTGATATTTCTATTTTATAGTATAACCATGATAGTATGTGGCATTTTCATTGTCAAGTTGGTTTGCCTCCCAAGTTTTCTCTTCCCACATTTGTTGCATTGCATATACCCTAGACTTTGCTCTTGCACATCTTGTTTTTTACTTTGCTCCCATGTGTTTAAAGTGTTATCTAACCTTGTCTAGGGTCAGTAAAGCTATTTTGTATCATGGATAATCTCATGACTAAGTCTTGCGTACAGTGAACAATCTCTCCAAATGATCATAGGAACATAATGCCTACAGGTTTCAGGGGCTCAAAAGGTGGCATAGCCTTGCAAAGTCTAATAACAAATTTTTTATTATCATATTTGAAGAGGTTATTTTTTAATTTAGAATTTTCCCTCACAATATTTGATTAGTCTCATTCAACATTCCCTTTTGACTTTTAACTTCTTTAATCTTTTAGCTTTCCCTACAAGTTATGTCAAACATGATCCGATGTGCTCAAAATTGAATGGTAGCCATTATGTACAAGGTCATTTTCACATTTGGAGAGCTCTGTAACTACCTAAATGACAATGTTTATCCTTGTGAGTAATCTATATGAGCATGCCACTTTTGGTTCTAGGTTCTAAACTAGATTAGTGTGTTAAGGAAAATATCTGTAACAACTGTATATCTCAGTCTCGGAAGTCTGAATCAATCACATCCATGTCAAATGTGGTGATATCAAAGAAACTAGTTAAACCTACATTATGGCAAAGAACATGTTGAAAATTCCCATTTGCATAACAGAACTTGGGACTCGGATTTCATGGTATGCTTACTTTATAAGCTCTCCATACAATCAGCTAGTGAAGAAAATATGGTGTATAATTATTGCCCCCACTTTAAGGAATACATTAACAATTTCCTTTGCCTTTGGATTCACCGAAGAACATTTTTTTATAATGATTTAAAGCCTTTCAGATGGATACATACAAAACCCAATAAGCGTCGACCATTTTCCAAGAAAGTGGCAACACAATTAAGTCTAGAATTCGGTTCAAAATTGAATGGTATCCATTATGTGCAAAGGCATTCTCCATTTGGAGAGCTCTGTAACTACCTAAATGCCAATTTTTATCCTCGTCACTAGTCTATATGAGCATGCCACTTTTGGTTCTAGGTTCTAAACTAGATTAGTGTGTAAGGAAAATATTTGTAAAAACTCTATATCTCCGTCTTCGGAGTCTGAATCAATCGCGTCCATGTCAAATGTGGTGATATCAAAGAAGCTAGTTAAACCTACATTATGGCAAAGAACATCTTGAAAATTCCCATTTGCATAACAGAACTTGGGACTCCGATTTCATGGTATGTTTACTTTATAAGCTTTCCATACAATCAGCTAGTGAAGAAAATATGGTGTATAATTATTGCCCCTACTTTAATGAATACATTAACAATTTCCTTTGCCTTTGGATTCACCAAAGAATGATTTGTTTTAATGATTTAGAGCCTTTGGGATGGATACATACAAAACCCAATAGGCATCGACCATTTTCCAAGAAAAGGGAAGCCCAATTAAGTCTAGAATTCAATTCGAGTTTAGAAAAACAATAAGATGGTCTTTTGGTTAAACTATTATTAATAAAAAGATAATCTTGGATAAAGCTGGTCTTTTGGTTAAATTTGTGTTTTTTTAACGATGGGAACAACAACCTCCCAAGAGTATATCCAATAGCTCGCAAGCTAGATATACCAGTAACTTGTGACTTAGCATAAGTCGAGACATCCTGAAGCCCACCGAGGTGAACCTCTATCCCAAGGGTCACCTACCCTTCGAGCCTTGTCACAACGAGCCAATAAGCAACCTTACCCCGCCGATTTTGGACTTGGAGCTGATTTGAACTTGTAACCTCCAAGGGAGATAACACATGTTCTTGGATATTGTCGTACCACTACCCCACCCCAATACCACCTCCACTCTCATACCCATTCCCCCACCCCAAAACAAGTCCAGGCCCTTTTGGACTGCACCAAAAACTTCAAATATGGCTTTGTCCTTTTCGACTGTACCAAAAACTTCAAACATGGCTTTGTTCATTTCAGGCTCAATCTCAACCACCTTTCAACATTGACCTTTTGATAACTATCATATAGATCTTGTTCTTCCTTATTAAATTGTTGGGCTAAATGAAATCTACTTGTATCACTTGTTCTCTTTCACCACATAGGGATTTATTAAGATTTTTGGCTTCTTCAATTAATGAGAGAAGTCCTTTTCATCTCTAAATCTTGTTCAACGTTTCAAATCATTCAAGTGTCAGCAAAGTATTTTAATTTAGTCCAGACTTTGTCAAAATAACATATTGTCCTATCATTACATGGTCAAAACTGTTTTAGTGTGCCAATGTATTAAACATATCCTCTCAATTCATCCTACTTTCATCCCTTGTGACATTCATTCACAATTGATTCAAATTTGATGAGAAATTCCATTCCTTCATTCTAGTCTTTCATCAATGAGGTTCAAAAAAGTCCCCATGATTCCTTTTGCATACTTGTATTGATTCTGTTCATTAGGCTAAGACTGATTTAGTCCTTTAACGTGGATCTTTCTCATTCTAGTCTTTCATCAATGAGGTTCAAAAAAGTCCCCATGATTCCTTTTGCATACTAGTATTGATTCTGTTCATTAGGCTAAGACTGATTTAGTCCTTTAACTTGGATCTTTCGACAGAGTTGAGAGGAGTCCAATGTTTGTTAAGCTTGTATGCAATGCTTCCTTTTCAAAAAATTGGTACACTTCCCATAAGGTCTTCATCACTTGAATCAATTTCTAATGCAAAGTATTCACCCTTTCTTCTCACTAGTAGGTCATTCTAAGGATTAGCTCTGTCATTACTATTTTAAGCAATAGAACATTCCTAGTCTTTTAAGCAGAGGTTCTTTGATATTCTCCTTCAGGAGCTTCTCCTAGTATTTTTCTTTCACTAGCTAGATCAATTTCTTGTACACAGTCCTCATTTTGACATTTTCTTTCTGATTCTCTTCTTTGGATATGGCTCAAGGATGTTCATGTTCTTTTCCTTCTTCATTAACTACATTAACTTCAAGTGAAAAAAACATCCTTCTTGTTTAATAGGTTACTGACTTGTTCGTTCACTTGCTTAGGCATTTGATTATCACCCCCTCGAGAACTTGTGTACTTTTCTTATGCACATTTTAATATGCCCTTGCCTCTTACAGTGTTTTGAAATATGAAAATTATGACATTGAATCTAACCAAAACCCATACCTTTGTTTTTCGCTGAACTATTCTCGTCATAGGTTTTGCAACTTATGGCCTTGTGTCCAAACCTGTTGCATGAGAAACAGTAACCAAAGAAGGTATTTTTATACCTAGGATCAAATGTTCTTCTTGGTGGAATCCATCTAAATTCATGTCCTCACTGAGTGTGATATTTTTCTTTGTTGTTTCCTTCACCAAGATCACGGCTTCCGAGATTTTCTTCAATTTTCTTTTCAGGGAGCTTATAATTCTCTCCACATGGGTGAAATGTCCACCTCAGGGAGCTTAGAATTCTCTGTTTTTCGGGGCCTTCAAACTCAACCAACTCACAGATTCTCAAATCAGTTGTTTGGGTATTCTTCAAAAGAAACTTGTAATCTTATAATCTTAGTGAAGTCTAGTAACAAAGTACCTGCGTGTGCCCAATTTTTTTAAATTTTTATCATATTCGAAAGGTTTCTGTTTAATTTGAATTTGTTTTTAAATTTTTATCATGTTCGAAGGGTTTATGTTTAATTTGAATTTTCTCCTCATGGTATTTTATTAGTCTCATTCAACATCCCCTTTGGACCTTCTCATGGTATTTTTTAGTCTCTTTCAACATCCCCTTTGGACCTTTAACATTTTTCATCTTTTAACTTCCCTACATGTTATGTCAGCATTTTTACATGTTATGTCCGCATTTTCACATTTGGACAGCTCTGTAACTACCCACATGACCATTTTTATCCTCTAGTTACATGACCATTTTTATCCTCACTACTAGATGATGGCTTCCATCTTCACGGGATCTATCTTGAGTTCCCCTCCACCAATAACATACCCCAAATACACCAATGACTACCGGGCAAATTCACATTTCTTAATATTTTCCAGCCGCTGATGCTTTTTCAGAGTCTCTAACACTTGCACACTTACATGACATGTGAAATATGCTCTTCCAAGGTAGAGAGAAAAAACAATATATCCTCCAAGTACACTATTAAAAAAAGAAAGGGATGCACTAATCATTCATCAAAAGCATAAATTACACTTGTGAATTAGAAAACCTACATTTTTATCCTCACTAATAGTCCATACGAGCAGGCCTCTTTTGATTCTAAAGAAGATTGGTGTATGCAAAATATATGTAACAAAGTATGTGTCTTTGAATAATCACATCCATGTCAAATTTGATGATATCAAGGATTACATTATGTCAAAGAACATGTTGCAAATTTTCATTTCCATAATAGACCTTAGGGCTCAGATTTCATGATATGTTTACGGTATAAGCTCTCCATACAATCAGCTGGTGAAGAAAATCTGTTGTATAGTTATTGCGTCTACAATAGGAAGTACATCAGCAGTTTCCTTTGCCATTGGCTTCACCGAAGCACGATGCACGAATTTTTTAATGATTCGGTTTCCTTTGCCCTTGGCTTCACCGAAGCATGAAGCATGAATTTTTTAATGATTTAGAACATTTGGGATGGATGCATACACTAAGCCTCCTTGGTTATCACCTCAGGTCTTAATGTCAGGTTTGAATCTTAGAAAAATATCAAGTAATCCATTAAAAAGATTGTACCTACAAATGTGGAGCCTCAACCATTTTCCAAGAAAGGGGCAGCCCAATTAAGTCTATAATTCTCGGTTGAAGTTTAGAGACAGGCACAATAGTGTTTTATCTTAATCTTACGAAGCTTATAAATTCCAGAGGATACTGTTCCACAAGCCAATGAACATGTTTCCGAGACAGATATTGTATTCCAAGATACTGTTCCACAAGCCAATTGACATGTTTCCCAAACAGATATTATACATTTATCAAGAATAATGGGACAACAAGACAACGAACTTTCGTCATACGAAAGTCCACTTGGTTTTTCACGTTCTTGCTATCACACAAGACGTAAAATCGATTAAGTCTAGAATTCGGTTCAAGTTTAGAAAAACAATAAGATGGTCTTTTGGTTAAACTATTATTAATAAAAAGATAATCTTGGATAAAGCTGGTTTTTTGGTTTTTTTTTTTTTTTTAAACAATGGGAACAATAGCTTCCCAACTTCTCAAGAGTATATTCAACAGCCCACAAGCCAGATATACCAATAACTTCTGACTTAGCAAGAGTCAAGACGTCCCGAAGCCCACCAAGGTGAACCTCTATCCCAGGGGTCACCTACCCTTCAAGCCAATAAGCAACCTTACCACGCTGATTTTAAACTTGTAACCTCCAGGGAGATAACACATGTTATTTATATTGTTGTACCACTACCCCACCCCAATACCACCTCCACTCTCATACCAATTCCCCCACCCCAAAACAAGTCCAGGCCCTTCTGGACTGTACCAAAAACTTCAAGTATGGCTCTATTCATGTCAGGCTCAATCTCAACCACCTTTCAACATTGACCTTTCGATCACTATCATATAGATCGTGTTCTTCCTTACTAAATTGTTGGGCTGACTAAAATTTACTTGTATCACTTGTTCTCTTTCGCCATTGAGGGATTTATTAAGATTTTTGGCTTCTTCAATTAATGAGAGAAGTCCTTTTCATCTTTAAATCTTGTTCAACGTTTCAAATCATCCCATAATGCCTTCAGCAAAGTATTTTAACTTAGTCCAGACTTCGTCAAAAAAAACATGGTCAAACTTTGTCATCTCAATTCATTACTTAAGGATATCTTCAATTTATCCTAATTTCATCCCTTGTGACATTCATTCACAATTGATTCAAATTGGATCAGAAATTCCATTCCTCATTCTAGTCTTTCATTAATGACGTTCAAAAAAGTCCCCATGATTCCTTTTGCATGCTAGTATTGATTATGTTCATTAGGCTAAAGACTGATTAGTCCTGTAACTTGGATCTTTCGATGGAATTGTGAGGAGTCCAATGTTTGTTAAGCTTGTATTCAATGCTTCCTTTTCAAAAAAAAATGGTACACTTCCCATAAGGTCTTCATCACTTGAATCAATTTCTAACGCAGAGTATTCACCCTTTCTTCTCACTAGTAGGTCATTCTAAGGATTAGCTCTGTCATTATTATTTTAAGCAATAGAACATTCATTTTTATTTAGTTGATGCAGCTGAGGCTCTTTGTTATTCTTCTTCAGGAGCTTCTCCTAGTATTTTTCTTTCACTAGCTAGATCAATTTCTTGTACACAGTTATCATTTTCACATTTTCTTTCTTATTCTCTTCTTTCGATATGGCCCGAGGATGTTCATGTTTTTTACCTCCTTCATTAAGGACATTAAATTTCAAGTGAAATAAACATCCTTCTTGTTTAATAGGTTTACTGACTTGTTCGTTCTTCCCCCTTCATTAACTACATTAACTTTCAAGTGAGAAAAACATCCTTCTTGTTTAATAGGTTACTGACTTGTTCGTTCGCTTGCTTAGGCATTTGATTATCACCTCTTTGAGAACTTGTGTGCTTTTCTTCTCCACATTTTAATATACCCCTTGCTCTGGCAGTCTTTTAAAATATGACCACAATAATGAAAATTATAACATTGAATCTGACCGAAACCCATACCTTCGTTTTTTTGCTGAAGTATTCTCACCATAGTTTCTGCAATTTATGGCCTTGTGTCCACACCTGTTGCATGAGAAACAGTAACCAAAAAAAAAGTATTTTTATACCTAGGATGAAATGTTCTTCTTGGTGTAATCAATCTAAATTCATGTCCTCACTGAGTGTGATATTTTTCTTTGTTTCTTTCACCAAGATCATGGCTTCTGATATTTTCTTCAATTTTATTTTCAGGGAGCTTGGAATTCTCTCCACATGGGGAAAATGTCCACCTCAGGGACCTTAGAATTCTCTGCTTTTCGGGGCCTTAAAACTCAACCAACTCACAGATTCTCAAATCAGCTGTTTGGGTATTCTTCAAACAAAACAAAAAAAACTCATAATCTTATAATCTTAGAAACTTATAATCTTAGTGAAGTCCAGTAACAAAGTATTCAATAGAAACTTGTAATCTTGGAAACTTGTAATCTTATAATCTTAGTAAAGTCCAGTACCCTGCGTGTGCCCAATTTTTTTAAATTTTTACCATATTCTAAGAGTTTATATTTAATTTGAATTTTCCCCTCATAGTATTTTACTAGTCTCATTCAACATCCCCTTGGACCTTCTCATGGTATTTTTTAGTCTCATTCAACATCCCCTTTGGACCTTTGACATTTTTCATCTTTTAACTTCCCTACATGTTATGTCAGCATTTTTACATGTTATGTTAGCGTTTTCCCATTTGGACAGCTCTGTAACTACCCACATGACCATTTTTATCAGCATTTTTACATGTCAACATTTTCCCATTTGGACAGCTCTGTAACTACCCACATGACCATTTTTATCAGCATTTTTACATGTCAACATTTTCCCATTTTGACAACTCTGTAACTACCCACATGACCATTTTTATCCTCACTAGTAGATGATGGCTTCCATCTTCATGGGATCTATCTTGAGTTCCCCTCCACCAATCACATACCCCAAATACACCAATGACTACCGGGCAAATTCACATTTCTTAATATTTTCCAGCAGCTGATGCTTTTTCAGAGTCTCTACACTTACATGACATGTGAAATATGCTCTTCCAAGGTAGAGAGCAAAAACAATATATCCTCCAAGTACCCTATAAAAAAATGAAAGGGACGCACTAATCATTCATCAAAAGCGTAAAATTACGCTGGTGCATTACAAAAACCTCCATTTTTATCCTCACTACTAGTCCATATGAGCAGGCCTCTTTTGATTCTAAACTAGATTGGTTCACGCAAAATATATGTAACAAAGTATATAGCTTTGAATCAATCACATCTATGTCAAATTTGATGATATCAAGGACCACATTATGTCAAAGAACATGTTGAAAATTTTCATTTGCATAACAGACCTTAGGACTAAGAACATGTTGAAAATTTTCATTTACGTAACAGACCTTAGGACTCGGATTTCATGATATGTTTAAGGTATAAGCTCTCTATACGATCAGCTGGTGAAGAAAATCTGTTGTATAGTTATTGTGTCTACAATCAATAGGGAATACATCAGCAGTTTCCTTTGCCTTTGGCTTCACCGAAGCACGATGCACGAATATTTTAATGATTCGGTTTACATTTTATAACCTTAGTGGAAATGATCTGAATACACCTAATCCATCTACATCATCATCACCGTATATGTTCTTATCATCATCAAGTCCAAGTTCATCCAGCCCAATTTATATGCATTTGCCATCTCAGAAATGAAGACCCAAGACCACTTGGGTTGAATCTACCATATAATAAGTTGAGAATTTATTGTGTCCACAATCAATAGGGAATACATCGGCAGTTTCCTTTGCCGTTGGCTTCCCCGAAGCATGAAGCACGAATTTTCTGGGAATACACTAAGCTTCCTTCGTTATCACCTCAGGTCTTATCACCTCAGAATCTTGGAGAAATATCAAGTAATCCATTAAAAAGATTGTACCTATATATGTGGAGTATAAGGAGCGTCGACCATTTTCCAAGAAAGGGGCAGCCCAATTTTGAGTCTAGAATTCTCGGTTGAAGTTTAGAGACAGGCACAAAAGTGTTTTATCTAAATCTTACTAAGCTTATAAATTCCAGGGGATACTGTTCCACAAGCCAATGAACATGTTTCCCAGACAGATATTTTATAGACAGATATTGTATTCCAGGGGATGCTGTTCCATATTGCAGGGGATACTGTTCCACAAGCCAATTGACATGTTTCCCAGACATTTTATACATTTATCAAGAATAATGGGACAGCTAGACAATGAACTTTCATCATACGAAAGTCCACTTGGTTTTTCACGTTCTTGCTATCACACAAGACGTAAAATCGATTCACACAGTAGCAAACACCATACAACTGACGTAAGAGCACAAATAATCCTGATAAATTTTCCACAAATTGGACAGTTTTGGACCTTCAGCCATTAGTTGTGTTGAACAGTGGGGCTGATAATGGAGACTCTGTGTTTGATTTTGTACAAGCCCAAACCAGCATTCCAAACTCCTAACATCTGCAGACTCTAAATTATGGCGGCATCTCTTCATATGCATAATATGACTGCTAAATACATACCAGCATTCCATATAAGAAACACCAAGCATCCTGACAATTTACCCTTTGACAACATGCATAGAGTACATGTTGAATTACCATTCAAAATAACGCATCAAAACATTCTACTTAAAAATACCATTAATCCTAACTATATGCACCAAAATTCCACATAAAAAATTCCAAAAACCTTGACAATATCTGAAAATGTATTTTAAATAAGCCTTTAAAATAGTATCAGTGTGATTCCAACTCCTAATGAAAGGATCCATCACAATGATGTTATCATTCAAAATACCTCTCATCTTCCTCTTGCCAGAACAGTTATTTGCTGGCTCATCATCCATGAATATCCTAAATTGCATAACATCATCTCAAATAAATGGTGGAGTAAATATCCGAATATCACGTGGAATTGCATTCCCTCAAGGAAAAAAATGAGCATGCATATACTCTGTCAAAAAAAACATACACTGCTGTACGAATTGGAGGAAATTTCGAAGCCTATATCTCATTTGGACATGCTATTTGGACATGCTATCTCCTGTATCCACTCAAAAAATTCACCATCTTTGAACCATTGAACTGCAAAAACAGAGAATTGAACACAAAAGAAGGAAAGGAAATTTTGTTAGTTTGGATTGTCATGA
Source organism: Pseudotsuga menziesii (assembly GCA_001517045.1). Classification (NCBI taxonomy): domain Eukaryota; kingdom Viridiplantae; phylum Streptophyta; class Pinopsida; order Pinales; family Pinaceae; genus Pseudotsuga; species Pseudotsuga menziesii. The sequence continues at coordinate 73,050 of LPNX011028085.1, forward strand.
ATCTTGAAAATGACAGATGGAAAATATGCATGCAGATAAGTGAAGAAAACCATTAAAGTTTGTAACCAATTATGCCATTACAGTTGAACAAGAGTATGACCATCATTTCCCCGCTATTGGTATTAATTTCATTGTCAGTTTAAAATTAAATTTATCAACTATTCGTATACACTCTTTGAGAGAAGGAAAACAAAAGTTGATGAAACCTAGATGAGTGTTCCTAGACCTATTATGCCCTTTAATTTGAATGCATGCCATGGGAAAAGTTCGACAACATGGTAGGATGAAAGGTATTTCACATCTTCATATATCTTTAGGTTTCAAAGATGCATATTCATTCTTAAACCATATATTACTAACCGTAAATAATTATTAGTAGGTTTATTTGAGCATTAGTGGCCCACAGTTAATATTTAGGTTGCAGAGTGCCATAGAGACAACGATGAATCATTATCAAGCCATGTGTGCAATACTTTCAGGACTCTTTTAACTATTCTAGTCATCTGTGTTCCATTCTGCTTTGACTAGGATCTGCTTTTGACCCATCTACATTATTACTGAGGCTTCAAAACAATCCTTTAAGAAACTTATGAAAACTGCATTTTGCTTTGGAAAACGTTACGCCTTCCATATTTTATCGATTTCTTACAAAGCCATTTGTTTAGGACACTCTTAGGTGTCAAATTATTTGCAACTAGCAAAACTCCAAACCTTTCTCTGGAATTTGAAATTTCCTGTTCTAGAGGAAATTTCATTCACAGAAGCCCACTTCTTATCTTTCAGTTGAAGAATTTCAGTCAAATATTTGCCATCTGAGCTGGTTGTATTTGGTACCACTTTTACTGTGACACCTTTTGATATTGATGTTAAACTCGCCTAGAATTTCTATAGATTAGAATGTTATCTTTAATGCTTGTACTGTTTATCTTTAATGTAATTAGAGATTGAATTTCAACCAATTTTACCTGATTTCTCCCGATGCGGACATGAAAATGTGCTTTGACTCCATGGTTTTCAATTATATATTCCAAACATGTTTATACTCTGTACCTTTGGGCCGCATGGTGGTCATCTACTTAGATGACATTCTCATCTTCAGCCGGACATGGAATGCACACATGCAGCATGTCCGACAAGTTCTCCAAATCCTTCGAGACAACAAGTTGCAGGTCAAAGAAAAGAAGTCATATTTCGGTTAGAGTTCAGTTCCCTATCTAGGATTTGTAGTCAATTCAGAAGGTATTCAACCGGATCCAGCCCGTATCCAAGCATTGAAGCAATGGCCACTCGCTTCTTCGGCCAGTGAGATCAAAAGTTTTCTGGGTGGGTATAAATTTCTATCGTAAGTTCATTCTACACTTTTCTTAGATTGCTCGTCCTTTACATCAGCTTTCTAATCGTTCTTCAACATTTATTTGGACTAATGAAGCCACCAGTCACTTTAGTCAGCTCAAGGAAGCCCTATGCTCATCTCTGGTTTTACATTTGTTGGGCCTCTCTCAACCTTTTGAGATTGAGTCCGATGCCTCACAATATGCTATTGGGGCCGTGCTTAAACAGGGAGGCCTCCCCATAGCTTATCACTCTGAAACTCTGACAGAGGCTAAGATCAACTATAGCACCTACGACAAAAAGTTTTACAACCTTGTTCAAGCCCTCAAGCAATGGAGACATTATTTGCTAGGTAAAGAAACTATCTTGCATACCGACCACCATCCTTTCATTTTCATCAATTCTCCGTCAAAGATTCAAGAACAAAGGCAACTTAAATGGGCCTCCTACATTCAACAGTTCCACTTGGTCATCAGATATAAGAAAGGAACTTTGAATAAGATGGCCGATTTGCTCAGTCGGCCACCTACTACAGTCCTCCCCATACTAGAAGTGCATTGTGTCAATTATGACACATGGAAGGAACAATATGCTACGGACCTAGACTTTCAAAAGATTTGGATAGCCTTGCACAGACCCACGGAGATCAATCAAACCCCCTTCCTAGACTACACTATCTGGGATGGTTGGCTTTATAAATTCAATTTGCTATGTGGTCCACACTCACGGGGCCGCCTCTTGCTCATCAGGGAGGCACATGCTTCAACTTATGGTGGCCACTTCGATACCACAAAGACCATCCAAAATATGCAACGCCATTTCTATTGGCCTTCCATGCAGCCCCAAGTTGAGAAATTTATTCGAGCTTGTGCATTATGCTCCCAATCCAAGCCATCCAACCCTAAACATGGCTTATATCAACCACTACATCTTCCTTCTTGGCCTTGGGAGTCAATCTCCATGGACTTCCTCGGTGAACTCCCAACCACCCAAAAGAAACATGATGCAATCTGGGTAGTGGTATGTCGCTTCAGCAAAATGGGATTTTTTATTCCATGCACTAAAACTACTACAACAGCCCAAACAGCATAGTTATACTTTCGGCATGTCTGGCCACATTTTGGCCTACCAATCACTATCATACCAGACTGAGATTCTCGCTTCTTATGCACGTTTTGCAAGACAATTTGGGCGTTATTGGGGTGCCAACTCAAGTTTTCTACAGCATTCCATCCTCAAACGGATGGCCAAACAGAAGTGGTTAACAGGGTCTTGGTCCATGCTCTCTGAACGCACTTTGGGCGCATCAAACAATGGACAATTAATTGCACATCCTCCAACATAGCTACAACAAGGCCACACATTCCTCTACCGAGTTTTCCCCTTTTGAAGTTTGCTTGGGCTTCCAACCAGCATCTCCAACAGAGCTCCCACTCACTTTATCTCATCAGGGTATCGTGCACCAACAAGCAGGAACAACTCTCCGCCCAAAGCTTTCTACAACAAATTGCACAACACCACATTGAAATCACAACAACACTCAAAGCACCTCAAGATCATGCCAAGCAACGCCATGCAAACAAAGGACCTTCCTAACCTTTCGACCAGGAGATAAAGTCTGGTTACACTTGGATAAGAAACGCTTCAAAGGCCAGCATCACAAGCTTCTGCCAATAAGATATGGCCCTTATACCATCCTTGACAAAAATGGAGAAAATGCTTACAAATTGGATCTTCCACCACAACTGGGAATCCACAATGTCATTAATGTAAATCATCTGAAGTTGTTTGAGCCTCCTCTATTGGAGGAACCATTCACCATTACTCATCCAGTCGACAGCATTCCAGACTTTCAAATCCCCGTGGCCAAAGACACTCTATTGGACACCTGGACCCGTTCTACAAGGCACCGAGTATACACTTCTGTTGCAGCTACAACAGTTTTCCCAATTTTTTAAAATTTTGGACCCTCCTTTTATTTTATATTGCCTAATTTTGTTTGGATTCATGAATTCTATTTGTTTTCTCACTGCTACAAGTTGAATTGTTTTGAGGACAACTGTTTTCGTGCTTTTCGGAAAATTGCTTATGTTTGAAACTGTTTGATTGATGATCTCTTTCTTTGATATCGAAAATCTTTTTCGTTGTTTTCGCCGCTGTTCTGGAGGTAAAACAAGTTTTTCGTCGCTACCCGGCCAAGGGTCTATTGGAACTTAACGTTTAATTTTTTAAATTTTTCGGAGGCCATTCAAACAACGCTTCGAAGCCATCTTTCCTTATGGAGCCTCCATTGTGGAAGCTGGACGATGAGTGTTCTGTCGAATAGTGTGGACTTCTCCGATGTCGTGTTTTGACTTGTTTTGCATTGTCAGAAGGTTTTATGACTTTGATCGGAGGTGATAGTCTGATTGCCTTCCGCCATTGCGGCTCTCGAGTAAACTAAGTATCTGTTTTGTAGCCGCTCCACCCGTCGATGTTTTGTTTGGTTTCGCCGATATGTTTTTATTCACCGCGGAGTCCGTAGTCTTTTCATCTTCCGCCATTACGGCTGCGTGCTGCGCTAACCTCCCGACACTATGTCACCCTAGTCGTCGACGAGGAATCCCCGCCCGATGCTTTAGTGTTTAGTCTTCCGGGCGCCGATAGGCTTAGTGGTCCTGCAGAACTCATTGTCCATTTGAAGCCCTCCGTTTCGGATGTTCCTTAAACTATCCTCCCGATGTTTTAATGTTTCAAGCTGTCAATAAGGTTTTTCCCACCTTTTTTGTGAGTTTTTAACTTTCTTTGGGCGGCAGTGGTTTTTGTTCGGGTTGTGCAACAAAAGCACAGTACAAGGCCTCATTTTGTTGATCAATTTTATTGTTAGTATGGTTGAAAAGATGCAATCCTAATTAATTGTTAAATTTTGCAGATGGACTCAGAACATTCCTCAGATTACTGCTACAAGGAGACATAACTGAAGGATAAAGCTAAGGAGAGTTGACCAAAGAGTGACAAGCTGAGTTTTCCGAAATCAACGTGAGCTAAAAAAGGATAAATAAAAGACGAGGCAGAACCGGTGGCGATAGAAGTCCAGGCTAGGAAAGGGCCCGTCAGTTACTAAGATTGGTCCCGTTCTATGAAGTACTCATAGATCTTAATCCGAAATGTAACGTATTATGTGAATCATGAGCACTCACAAGAGAACAAAATTGGGAGACTAAACGGTTCTGGGGAGCCCAAGAGTCATTCGTGGGCAGCCCAACAGTTTGGTTCTTTTTGTATAAATATAGGAGATCTAAATAAGAAGGGGACTTTTTCCCGGTTAGATTAGTGAAGACATATTGTAAGAAGAACTATTTCCTTTTGCAATAGATAATTACAATTTGCCTGTTGGAGAAAGCTTAGTGGAATGTTCAAATGTTATGCTATGGATTTGTTGAAGAGGAACTATTTCGTTTTCAACTTTGTGTCCATTAACTGTGAGATCGTTCTCACTCTTAGGACCTATGTTCTTGTCTAAATGATTTCTGGTTTATTTTATGAAAATTACCACCATGAGTAATGAATGTTGTTCATACAATTGGCTATCTGGTTGTTTAAATATCTTTACTTGTTCATGTGTTTTGGAAGAAATATCATCTATCTGTAATTTCTCTTTATAATGCATGCACAAAATTACATTACTCATTAATAAGTGACAATCTTGCTCCCTAGGGATAGGTAGGTAGTTGGATTTAATTTCTTGTTGTGTGTGATTTAGATGCATGAGAGCCTAAGACGAGAGGTAAGAACCTGCGCATCACATTGTGAACACTCCTTGCATTCTCAATCAATCTACATTTTAGATAGGCACTTGCATATCATATTTAGAGTCAAAAAATACAAAAATATACACGGTGGACCAGGCCGCAACCGGTAAAACCTTTTTATTTTTGTTACTTGACCTACGGTAGCAGGACCGCAAACCGAACAGATTCCTTACACCAAACAGTCACGGGCTAGTTGGGAACGTTGACTGGGGAGAATCCGTTGCTGTTGTTTCCTGCGAATTCCCAGGCCTCAACAAACTTCTTATCTGGTGGCCCACCAAGGACAAACTCCAGCTTTGGCAAAGTGGATCACAACCGAAGTCTTGCACAACATGTTTCCTCACCTTCTCATGGAAGTCGGGACGCTTCCAGATCTAAGCAGGGAGGAATTGGGCCACCGAGAAGAAGAAGGAGAAGGGGGTGCACATGTTTAGATTAGGTTTATTAAGTAATACTTTTATCTCTGTTATTAAGCAGGCTCCTTATTATATATGGGGATCTCTCTCTAATAAACGATTTATGTTGTGTTAACTGAAAGATTGCCTCTTATTTTTCTGCGTCTACTTCTTTTGTTTATTTTTATGTTTTAGGGTTTTCAGCTTGGAGACACCAGAGCGCCTCACCCATGGCAGCATCTGGGCTTCCAAGCTCTTCATGATTTCCCTCACAGAGAGCTATCCTTCCTCGTACGCTATCCCTTTCACTAGAGGCTTCTTCTATTTTGCCAGAAACACCGAGCGTAGAAGAATACCCATTTGATGCTGCAATCTAACTGAAAAACGCTCCACTCCGATTGCCTCAGCACGCAATCCTAGCTCCCCGTAATCTTGTTGCACTACTCCTACATTTAGATAGACGCCCCCACATCCTTAGCACACTCAGCTGCAACGTTTGCACTCTCCCCTAGCTCTATGCATCTCTTGGAGTTGCGCCCTTCTCCTCCACATTGAACTCGCTGCCAGTTCAACATGTCTTCAATGCAAACGCCCTAATCTGGTGTGAGGCAAATCAAATTTCTTTAAAAATGTTAGTTGATATCATTTTTGTAACCATGAAACTTTACAAGCACTAGGATGACATCTACATTTCGAAAGTATATTCTTACTTACTTTGATAGAAACCAAGTTTTATGTAGTACCGCTATAAATAATCGAAGAACGCATTTTACCTCCCTCCTTATACATGATTTTGAAAATATTATTTAGTTGTCCATGCTCCCAATCTTCATGCGAATTCTCTAGTTTCAACATAACTCTTTAAAACATAATATTCTCTCCATACTCTTATGAAATTCAAAGACAATACCCTCCACAACTATTTTTTATTGCTTGAGTCGTGAGTTCTAGGCACTTAACATAATCCTTCATTCATATTCCATCAGCATTCACTTGTTCTATTCCCTTGTACACCACACTTGAAGCATGTGCCCATAGATTTTACTTTGATTTTTCCATATCCACATCCTTTATCAACATTGTAACCTCGAATAAAACTTTGATTTTTATAACTTGCACTAAGCCTCTTCCTTACATTGTGTTTTCCTCTTCTTCTTGTGATTTTGCTTATTTATCCTTCTTTCCTTTTGGACAATTTACCAGTGTTCCACGGGGACGCGTCCCGCAGGGTCGAGGACGCGTTTCCACGTTTCCTGCGTCCCGGGGACTTGGGGACTCCTGGGCGAAACTTTCCCTCCCTAACCATGCCCCTGTGAATTTTTTTTTAATATTTTCCCATTATTCTCACATTTTACAATTCCTACTTGGTACTACTTAGAAAATAAACTGATATATTTAGTATTTACATTGCACAATCATTAATATACATCAAATGAATTATTATTTTTGATATTTTATTTTATTTTTATAATTTTAGAGACGTCCCCACGTCCCCCCTGAACATCCCTAAATTTGGGGGTGGTCTCCATGAGTCCCGAATGTGCGTTTCCCCGCTCCCGCGTCCCCCCGTCCCAGAAACTTGGGGAAACATTGCAATTTACCTACAACACTAATGCCAAGTGATAAGCCTTCAACATTGACCAAATATCCATAAAACTTATTCCATCGTGTATGTTAAATCTGAAGTCATTAACACGCTTTGCAATGGATTCAACACTCTAAATTATTTTCCCTAATCTACAGAATTCTTATGTACTCAACATTCTTTTCTCTTTTCTTAAGCAGTTGTCTCAACACATTCAATGCAAAATCAACATGTAAGAATTTTCATTTTAGTTTGGACACCGTCGCATCCCATCCCATCTTTGAATTTTTTCTAGTATCATTTTGTTATTGCTCCATTGCAAAGTATCCCACAACAGTGAAGCATGTTCTCTCAATTTGGTAATGACAAAATTTAATTCTTACTGATATTTAATTTAATCAAACTCCAATAACATTTCCATCTCACGAATTAGTTGAAGCCTCAACAAGCCCTTAGTCGACTACGTTGTGGACCACCCTTTACATTTTTAATTGAGCATGATTAAGTAGACTATGCTCCCTTTATTCTGTTTTTTATGCTTAATTGGTGATTATGGGTTGCTGGAGAGAGTTACATTCATTGAATGTGTGTGGTATTTTTATTTTAAAGCACAACCAAAATAGTGTGTGGCATTTGCATTGTGATATTGGTTTGCCTTGCAAGTTTTATCTCCCTACTTTTGTTGCATTGCATATACCCTAGTCTTTGCTCTTGCACCTCTTGTTTTTTACTTTGCTCTCATGTGTTTAAAGTGATAAATGTAACTTGGTCTAGGTTTATTAAAGCTAATTTTCATCATGGATAAGCTCATGACTAAGTCTTTGGTACAATCGACAATCTCGTCGAGTGATCACAGGAACATAATGCCTATAGGTTTTGGGGGCTCAAAAGAAAGCATAGTCTTGTGAAGTCTAGTAACAAAGGACCCCGCATGTGCCCAGTTTTTTTTCACAGTTTTGAACAGTTTTGGACCCTCAGCCATTAGTTGTGTTCAATAGTGAGGCTGATAATGGGGACTCTGTGTTTGATTTCGTACAACCCCAAACCAGCAAAATGCAATGCCTCTCTGCCGTGCTACATTACAAATCCTAACAACCGCAGACTCTAAATTATGGCGGCATCTCTTCATATGCATAATGCAACTGCTAAATACATACTAGCATTCCTTATAAGAAACACCCAGCATCCTGACAATTTACCCTTTGACAACATGCATAGAGTACATGTTGAATTACCATTCAAAATAACATCAAACATTCTAACATCAAAACATTCTACTTAAAAATACCATTAATCCTCACTATATGCACCAAAATTCCACATAAGAAATTCCAAAAACCTTGACAATATCTGAAAATGTATGTTAAGTAAGCCTTCAAAATAGTATCAGTGTGATTCCAACTCCTAATGAAAGCATCCATCACAATGATGTTATCATTCAAAATACCTCTTATCTTCCTCTTGCCAGAACAGTTATTTGCTTGCTCATCATCCATGAATATCCTAAATTACATAACATTATCTCAAATAAATGGTTGAGTAAATATCCGAATAGCACGTGGAATTGCATTCCCTCAAGGAAAAAAATAAGCATGCATATACTCTGTCAAAAAACAGAGAATTAAACACAAAAGAAGAAAAGGAAATTTTGTTAGTTTGGATTGTCATGAATCTTGAAAATGACAGATGGAAAACATAACATTATCTCAAATAAATGGTTGAGTAAATATCCGAATAGCACGTGGAATTGCATTCCCTCAAGGAAAAAAATAAGCATGCATATACTCTGTCAAAAAACAGAGAATTAAACACAAAAGAAGAAAACGAAATTTTGTTAGTTTGGATTGTCATGAATCTTGAAAATGACAGATGGAAAATATGCATGCAGATAAGTGAAGAAAACCATTTAAGTTATTAACCAGTTATGCCAATACAGTTGAACAAGAGTATGACCATCATTTCCCCGCTATTGGTATTAATTTCATTGTTAGTTTAAAATTAAATTTATCAACTATTCGTATACATTCTTTGAGAGCAGGCAAACAAAAGTTAATGAAACCTAGATGAGTGTTCCTAGATGACCTATTATGCCCTTTAATTTGAATGCATGCCATGGAAAAAGTTCGACAACATGGTAGGATGAAGGGTATTTCACATCTTCATATATCTTTAGGTTTCAAAGATGTATATTCATTCTTAAACCATATATTACTAAGCGTAAATAATTATTCGTAGGTTTATTTAAGCATTAGTGGCCCACTGTTAATATTTAGGTTGCAGAGTGCCATAGAGACAACTATGAATCATTATCAAGCCATGTGTGCAATACTTTCAGGACTCTTTTAACTATTCTAGACATCTGTGTTCCATTCTGCTTTAAATAGGATCTGCTTTTGACCCATCTATATTATTACCAAGGCTTCAAAACAATCCTTTAAAAAACTTATGAAAACCGCATTTTGCCAATCCTTTAAAAAACTTATGAAAACTGCATTTTGCTTTGGAAAACGTTACGCCTTCCATACTTTATTGATTTCTTACTAAGCCATTTGTTTAGGAGACTCTTAGGCGTCAAATTATTTGCTACTAACAAAACTCCAAACCTTTCTTTGGAATTCGAAATTTCCTGTTATGGAGGCAACTTCATTCACATAAGCCCACTTCTTAACATTCAGTTGAAGAATTTCAGTCAAATATTTGCCATCTGAGCTGGTTGTATTTGGTTCCACTCTTACTGTGACACCTTTTGATATTGATGTTAAACTCGCCTAGAATTGCTATAGATTAGAATGTTATCTTTAATGCTTGTACTGTTTATCTTTTATGTAATTAGAGATTGAATTTCAACCAATTTTACATGATTTCTCCCGGTGCGGAGATGAAAATGTGCTTTAACTCCATGGTTTTCAATTATATATTCCAAACATGTTTATACTCTGTACCTTTCATTAAATTTGAAGAATTAAAACTAATCCACCTAAGGACAGTGATTTGATGGTGATAGGAATGACTGCTATTCTCCCTACTTTAGTATGTAAAATGGTTCGTGAAAAATGTCAATGCTATTTTGATTAGATTGTTGTTATTTTTATTTTGAAGCTTAACACCATTAATGGTCGTCTGATTTAAGATTTCATGTTGCAATTCTATGGAGGGCTGGATTGCACGGAGATGTCAAAGTGGGGTTTAGTTTAATCATTAGACTATTGCCCTATTTCCTGTATTGGGGCATGGGAATGGTTGTAAAGTTGCATGGACCATATTCTTGGTCTTTGACAAATATAAAATATACCTCTTTGACATAGCATGCGTGGACCTCCAAAGCCACGATGAAAATATGGGTCCCTAATCACCACGGAACAATGGATGCTTAAAAACGAAAACTATGTTTGTACTCTGAGCTCTGCAAGCTCAAAGTAAAGATGGCTGCAAAATAGTCCAGTCTGTGAACTGACCTGATGCAAAATTGCATTGAAGCATTTGAAAATAAGGACGCCCTACTGGAGTTTAGCCTTTCTTTGGTTTGTCTTACCAGGAAATTCTGTTAATAAGAATATAAAAGCTTATGGACAATACCAGCAAAACATTGTGAAGGGAACTGCTGGTTATTTTCCCCCTGTCCCAATCTCTGGTTCAAGTACTGCTCAAATTAATAAATCTCAATAGGGAGATGTTCTCTATGCTTCTAGAGTGGGACCAAATCTTCTCCATTTAGTGCATTACTCACACCAATAAAAAAAGGTGGTATTTTGGCTAGAAAGATGGTTTGTTAAAGCTGTTAATGACAAAGGTAAAGTTGCTGCCTTGAGATACTGTGAACTTAGTTACAACTAACAAGCCCCCTTCATGAGCAACATTTTCTGGTATAACAGAGCACTAAAACAGGTCCAAATTTGTAGATCCTCCATTCTAGCGCAGGCAGGTAAGACAACTACCAGGATCCATCCTTTTGTTGAAGGGGTTGGTCTATCAGGAAGTTTATCATAAACTGTAATGCAAGAATTTCTGGATTCACAATTTGGGAATTAATACTGTGGTTATCCACACTTTTGAATCCAAATCATTTCCCTTCATAAAAGTAACCAGTATATCATTTTATATTGCAATTGGCATATGCACATTGTCATTGGTTCAGAATTCACATTGCATTTGTAACCACTCCCTACCTTCATATAGCCCAGGCAGGTACGGTTTACAAATACAATGTGAATCATGAACCAGGACCAATCCTTTGCCGAGCTTGCCAGATTCAGTTACCATTAAACAACACACAAATCATGTCATTAAGAGGAGATCTAGAAGGCCATCACCACAAAATCATTGTCTTCGTCATGATGTAATATTTTTATAACAATTACTACATTGTTAATATATATATAGGTTTATTTGGATTGTATGAGAAAAGCTTAAATTGAAAATGTTATTTTAAATCAAAATAATAAAAATTACCAGACACTAAATTGGTGTGTAAGAAAGAAAAACTTAAACTCCATCAAACTGTATCATTAATGAATATTACTTAATACATATTAAAATTACAAAACGCATTCCCTGTTCTTGATTTAATTGGTTAAATATATCTTTTAAAATTCCAAAAAGGATAAATATTTCCTTATCATTATTTGCAAAAACATAAATATAAGGCATTCTTAACATCCGGGAACAATCCACTACATTGTCTGCAGAAACATAAATATATAACAATCCTCCAGTGGGATCTGTTCACTACAGTGGCACTTAGTTTCTATAGAACAATCCTCCATTCTGTTCATTATTCCAAATCCACCTCAAATCTGGTAGAGCTGCAGCTGTCGTTTGAGAGCCTTGTAAGGTCATCTGGAATACCGGATAAACTGTCACACGAATCTAAATAGAGACTTCAGGTTTGCAAACTCTCCTATAGCACTTGGCAATGCTTTTAGCTTTGTACATACTGATAGATCCAAAACCTGAAGCCGAGAAAGATTACCCATAGCTTCAGGTGCATATTCAATTTCAGTTGGAACTCAAATTGAGAAACTCGAATTCTGTGAGTTGCCACAATGAGCTTGGCAGTGATTTTTTGGAGACTTTGATAGATCAAGCACCCTAGGAAAGGCAAGGTTTTGAAGAAAGGCTTCTGAAACCCTCTATGATATCTAGGAGGAAAGTAACTGCTATGCTATGTCACCAACGATACGTTAACCGATCGATAAAGGATGGGCACCTATGTTTTGTTCCACTCTACTAACCGAGTGAAGGATCACATGTAAGCTGCCATTGCTATTGAGAATGTTTATACTACAAACGCCCAAGTTAAAGACAAAGTGACGGATTATTTGTTTATCAAATATTAAACTAAATTGACCACAATTAACCAGGTACAAAGGGGGAGATGAGCTTACTGGACTCGTCTTTGGGCTGTCTTCGAGACTCGATCAGGGGTCCCTCGCAGTGGCAGGAGCGGGGCAAAACATTTACTTAAAGAATGCAGAGGGCTTTTGTTCTCAGACCAAGTTCTGTTTAGCGGAGATAGGGAAACAAGGGACATAGAAATGAGAGTCGCTTTTGCCAACTCCGCAACGGCCATGATAAAGCTGGGAAGCTTCAGGACTGATTGAAACAACGGAGAAAGACGCCAAGATTGTACTGCATTTAATTCCCATTAAATTTTGGTAATCCTATTACCGAAAAAAGTTATATAGTCTCATCGATAACCATGCCATAGCCGGATTTTTAGATTTGGCAATCGAAATATAAAGAAATGCAACCACCTGATCTAAAATATTATTAGCTGACCTGGTTTTTTGGTATTATTAAATTTTAGTTGTTTCTAATTCATTGGTGAATCTTAGAAATTGTTTTAGTTGGAAATTACACGCCACTCAACTACTGCCCCCTCGACAACCTAACCTATTCTAATAAATTAGACCTCCGCTCCCCTGCCCCTTCACCACCTTCACTCGCTCCCCATTTCCCGTACTTCACCACCTCCGCTCCTACCACCTACCCCGCGGCCCCAACACCATAGTACCTCTTCCCCTACCTCGCTCCCCACCGTTTACCCCTCCACTTACACCTCCGCTCCCCCACCGCTAATCCCACCGCTCCACCACCTCCGCTCCCCTCCACGGCACCCCCTCCGCTCCCAAACCGCGTTACCACCTTCGCTTCCACACCGCGTTATCACCTTCGCTGGCCTCAACGGCACCACCTCCCCTCCACCTGCCACCTTCGCTCTCCTCCACGGCACCACCTCCCTTACCTTCCTCCACCTGCGCCCCCTCCTTCCCTACACGACTCCAACTCACACCGCATTACCACCTTCGCTCTCCTTAACGGCACCACCTGCCACCTTCGCTCTCCTCCACGGCACCAGCTCCCTTACCTTCCTCCACCTGCGGCCCCACCTTCCTCGAACTCCAATTTGAGTGAGGCTTTTCACCTCCCTCTACTGCACTCTCCCATTGGGCGTGGGAGAAGTGCCTAGGAGAGCCATTCCCAATGCAATGGAATGGACCCACCACTATGACGTGCATCCCCATTACTGGAGATACTAAGGAAAGCCACTCCCCAAATGCAATGGGAATGACCTGCTCAGGCCGTGGCGTTCTTCAACGTCCACAGACCCCGTCTACGCTGTCTGTACTCTATTCTTCTTAATTTATACTGCCTAACTTCATCCTCCATTTCATTCACTTTGCATGTGGGATAGCCTAACTTCGCAGTCCATTCCATTTATTTACTTTGCATGTGGGATAAAATTAAATGGAAGCAACTTGCTTGGCAAATGATCATCTGCAGTCCACCCTCGAGGAACAAAGCCCTCCGTCCCTACTTCTCAACAACGAAAATAGAGATTATGATCGAAGACAAATTCATGACTCCAAGAATAACTGCAGACAGACCCAAAAATATAATCTAGAAGAGAACTGGAGACCAAAACGCCACGGCGTGGATGCCCGAGATATACCGAACGAAGTGAATGGCGAGAGCCATGAGGTGTTGCGGAAAGGATGCTTTACCCTCTTGGAAATCTCGGTAGCACCTCCCGGACGTCTGGCATGCCGCGGACCCTCCGCAGCACGGCCCTGACCTGCTCCGTCTGCGCTCTTTCGATCACACTGCCGGGAAGGGTAAAGGAACCCAACGCTGGGACGCCTGACAGCCCCAGGTAGAGACGCCACACCCAAGTATGGCTCTTGGCAGTGCGATAGTATATCAGAATCGCAGAAAGGACCCCAATTCCTATAAATAGTTGGAAGCCGATGTTGACGGCTCCCCTCAGTAAGTCTCGGGGGAGCTATTTCGGACAAGTAAGACTGAAAAGCATGACAATACCATATGAGTCGGCTCCCGTCAGTCAGTCTCGGAGGAGCTATTTCGGACAAATAAGAATGAACAGACTGAAAAGCATGACAATACCATATGAGTTTCTTACCCCGGTATAAAGAAAAGAAAGAAAAAAGTGTTCTTGTCTTACAAAATCAAAGCATAGTCTGAATAGAGATGAGCCTGAGCTTACTTGATCAGTGAAACCCACACTAAAGCCCAGCAAGATACGTCCAACGATCAGCAATGCTACACTGACAGAAGCGCCATTGAGAAAGGTAAAACCACCGACCAGCATGGACCCCAATTCCTATAAATGGTTGGAAGTTGATGTTGACGGCTCCCCTCAGTCTGGGAGGAGCCATTTTGGACAAATAAATAGGTACAGAAGCGCCATTGAGAAAGGTAAAACCACCGACCAGCATGGAATTCTGTCATCAGAAAGCTCTTGTTGCCGCTCCGGTCGTCAAGTCGACACGGCCGTAAAGGGAAGAAGCGAACGAAGCCAGTATCTGGCTGTCGTGCTTGCAGTACTGGCTGGTTTTGGCCGTGGATTCCATCTTAAAAGCGCTTGGAAACTCCGGCATGGATGAAAACATTTGCTCAGACACTCCAGCATGGATGTAACTCCACCAGCCAGAAATTTAGCCAGAGAAACCCTCGTTAGGGTTCCCGAGTCCCAAATGACAGAGCGGTAGGTATTCCTAATGAAAGAGGGAGGGGAAAGTACATTTCCAAGTCCAAGTGTCACATGATAAAATGACACAAAACCAAATCCACCCACACCATACTGACACCATTATGGTTTCACTTTCAGAAATGGAAAAGATAGGGTATCAAACCTTTTTTTTTCCAGAGGAAATCTCCACGGAAAACCCAGCAATACTTCCCCATACTGGGTATCAAACCTACCATCAAAAGACATACAAAGTTAATCAATAGATGGGTGCTATATTCTTATCCCTACAAAAAGTAATTGAGTATTATGGTATTTTATTTAAAAAGTATATGGTATTTTAACTGCGTTTTTTTTTTGCACATAACCGCTTTGATTTGGACACATTATGCATTGCTATGCTCATACCATCCCAATATGCATATTGAAATCAAATTATTTATTTTTTATTTATGTCTTCTATTCAAATTTTTATGACTTTTTTCCAATTATTATAATTAATTTTCAACGAAAATTTTAGTGCACCATATTTTATTTTAGATTTAGAAAGAATAGGTAATATATATATATATTTTTAAAAGGATTTATGAAAGGTATAATATCAGTGACATATGAATTGATATCATTATTGTTTTATGTAGAATGTGGTGTGTAATTTTAATTTTCACATTAATTAAAATGACGATTTACAAAATTATATTTGGTCAAATACAAAATATAACAAATCATTTTAAACAAATGGTCAACCACAATAGATCTAAGAAATATGCTAAGTTCAACCTATGTGTAGATTCTTACATGTGAGTGGCAAAAGAAACCATATATGGTTATAGGAAAATACCTTGGTAAGCTATATGTATTTGAATGTTCATGTCATAACAAAAGCTTCATTTTCAAAGCCATTAGATAGGAAAGAAATGTTTCACGATTGCAAATTCAAGAGTAATCCTTTGGCAAGAAATTGCGTATGAATATCAACTCTTTCAACAAGTGACTGGCATTGATTCCATGATTATTATAGGTTGGGTCAATGATGTTCATAACGACTTTCTCCACCTTTGACAATCACCTCATCTATGCGCATGACCAACCAAAGATGGCGGGGCGCCAGAGTTAGTTGTGTTGACTGCACAATCAATGAAAGGAATTTACATATAAGTTGTAAGAATGCGATATGTGGTCTCATAGGTTTGATATTAGCTTCATAGGTTTGATCTTAAGAAAAAAATGATTTTTCCTTCTCTAAATGTAAAGAAAACCTATAGCTATAGATAGTTACGGTCCATGTATGAGAAATGGCACTAATTACCTTAAAACAAGTGGATTATAGTACTATTCATTCACGACATCCACAAATATATAAATGATATTGTTAGATTGCATAGGTTTTTTCCCAAAAAAAGAAAATGACATCTCACAGGTGGTCATATGGGAAATACGACCTATAGACTGCTTTCCCATACTCAATTTAAGCTTATATTCCAATCTAAAGTTGTTACGAGGGTGGCATTGTTGGCATAGCATCTAATTTCATTATCAAGTATGCTCGTTCTGAAACTTCCTTTAGCCATTCGTTTTATCGTATGATCGAAACCCCTCCACATCCTAATCTATCATGCGCACATGAGCATAAATGAAAGATATGATTTAAAGTCTGAAAATTGAAATAAAGTTAACACTTTAACATGGTAGATAAATCCCCAGCTATTAAAGTAAAACTGTAATCATTCTACAAAAGAGGAAACCTTTTGTAAAAATGATTATAAATATGATTTCAAACAGAAAATCAAATTAAGTTGATTATCATGCAATTTTGAATATATGATAAAATATGATTACACCTTAGCATGCATGTTGAACAAAGCAAACATACAAGTTAAAAATAATAAAATGTCAATTTATACAAAACATGAAATAACAATAAAGTAATATGTTACTTACAATTTTTGAACAAATTGCTCATAAACTCAAAAGCAACATGTTAATTCAAATTCATAAAAGATAACTCCACATACAATAACAAAGTATATATATGTAGCTAAAAAGTGAACATAAGGTAGGAACAAGAAATAGATACATTATCAATAATATGTAGATTAAAAACTTGATCAAAGTCTCCAATCTTCTGCGATAAGTTTGGTCTCCAGAATAAGTTCAGAAAACTCGAATTAAGCAGTCAAATATTGAACTACACTGTTTCAGTAGTATCTTCCTCTATAATCCAGAATTCAAATCCTTAAGAGAAAAATAGTAAAGCCTCTGGGAAAACAATTTCCTTCATTCTTTACCGAAATTTTTCCCTCTTTTACAGATACGTCGAGATGGAGCCTCGTCTTCTTTTGGCTTTGGTGACTTGTAGAATTAACCAAAAAAATTTGAGCATCAACATCATAAAATGGATTCATCAATGCTTGATTTCTAAAAGAAATTTGAGAAAACAAAATTTTCTTGAAAGAATTTATCATTGAAATAAACTAATTAGAATTTAATCAACGGGCCGAGTTAGGCTCCAAGGACACATGCTTGCATTAGTTGTAGCTAAACACTGTTGTAATCTCCAAAGAAAATAGTTAGGGAAAATAATTTCAAAGACTTGGTTACAAGGGAAAGCCGAAAACACCTTGGAACCTCTAAACCTGTTGTTGTTTGCTCATTCCCACAAAGCTTATATATTCGCATATATTTTCCTTATAAAAATTTATGTTGTCCTTCTCAAACTTTATGTTGTGTTGCTTTCACTGAAAACCTCGTTCAGAGTATACTATCTTTACTACATCAGGAATTCAGATGGCTTTCTTGTAGTTTATCAATTGACCACAAATTGCAAGAATTTATAATTCAAAACAACATATATATATAGGGACTGCTCCCACTCCCTAAATGCTCCATGTGCTTATGATTCTTATCCTCTTTCTTGTAGTTTGTCAACCGACCACAAATTACAAGAATTTATAATTCAAAACAATGGATCTGAATATATATATATACATGTCAAAACCCCAAATTTACCGAAAATTTTAAAATTTTGAAAATACAGATAATATTCAACAATGCAGTCAACTAACAGCTATAATTAGTTATATGTTATTTGATTTACAGATTGGTAAATTCATAATCTGAATTATCTACTCGATTATGTTTATCTTATAGAATAATTCTTTTTCAGTTTAATGATTTATTTTTCTTTGCGACAAAAAGGTGGAACTGTCTTGGAATTCTGGGGCTTACTTAGCTTTTGAGCTAACGCAGAAAGTTTACCTGATCTCACAGATTTACAGGTAAGAAAGATCCGGTGCTGCCTATCAATATTCATAAAGCATGCAGATATATGTTCGTTGCAAAATAATAGCTCAGTAAAAAGAATATATATGATGTTTCAATTTCAAATGCTTTTATGAGGTAAAAACAATTAGTTTGTTATTCTTTTTAAAGATACCAAAGAAATGAGATTCTGTCCTAATAGTATTTGGCGACAATTGCTCTCTCTTTCTAGTTTGTAATTTATAATTTTTATTGCGAACTAACTTCTTAGATATTTATCAATGTTTACCAAAGTCATCATGTGTAAACCCCTTTAATCTTTCCTTACACACAGGTTAAAGATGGCGGGGTTTTACGTTTAAGGGTCTACCTAAACTGTGTCCATAAATAATTTACATCGCGACAAAATACTTGTGATGAGAAAAGTAATGCACAGTAGTTTATGAGATTTTATACCATTATTCTAACTTATAAAGCTTTGAATCTTAAAAGGATTATATCAACAATATCATACTGCTATCGATTGGATTAAGTCAGTAGTGAAGAACTAAAGCTCTTTTACACATAACATACTTGGAAAGATATTGTCCAATTTTTGCTATTAAGATCATCATAAACTATCTGTTGACAAGCTCGATAAATACTATAAGGCTTAACACTCTCCTTTGCAAACCTATTAGTTTTTTAAAGATACTCAAGGCAAAATGAGGATAAAGCTAGCAAGAAAGGTATCTTAATATAAATAAGATTTATGTAATTCTTTTGCATAATATTAAGTGACATAACCCTTGATAGAGTTATAGTCGTTTATCAAATGCATACTCTGCTTGCATAAGGTGATAGGTCGTAGAATTTTCCACGCCCATGATGAGTTATAATAATTTATAATTATAACGACCTAACCTTGATACTAAAGTTCTTTTTTGATGTTGCAGCGTACAATGCTTGGTTGACTTCGGGAATATGAAACCTTGTGGAACTTTCGAACCCCCAAATGATTGAAACAAAATCATTTTGTTTGATTTGATACCGAGACTTTATAGATTACCCACAACATGGCAAATTATTTGATTGTGTACGTGGAATCATCGTGGCCAAGAATTGTAAAGATAAAAGGAGAATGTGAACCCTAGTCTTGTTATTTCCTCCGTCGTTTTCGGGCCTCCGGCCGCTCTACTACTGTGTTTTTTACCACCCTGTCACTCTGCATCTGGTTAGATATTAGTCTCCCAACTTGTTTCTCACCTCTTGCACCTTGAAATCTTGCCTTGAAAGTTGATAGAAAAGAGTTGTAAAAGAGCATTCACTGCTTGCAACGGGATAGTTGCTTTCCTTTAGGGTTTAACCTTCGCGGCTTGCTCATTTAAGGGTTATTAGACTGTAAAAGTCTCTTTTTCTTTGATCCGGTAGTGAGAGTCGTGGCTCCACATCTTATGATTTGTTTGGTCTTAGGGTTTCTTAGCAGAGTGAACTTTTTGGTTGGAAAGTAGTGGCGGCCCATGTTTTTATGTTTTCTTGGCTTGTCGCTCCAACTCTTGGCTGTCACTGGTTGTTGCTGCGTTGGTAACCTCCCTCTTTTTTGTAACAGATGAAGGGTTTGTTTATCCTTGTGTTGGTGGCGGCACTTCTGTTTGTGGGTGGTTACGTTACTTTGAAGCTCAGGTAAGAATTATTATCCGCATCTCTGTTTCTTTAAGTCTCTATTAATAAAAGTATAAAATCTTAACAACATCGTGGGTTGTTTTTACAGGTGACGGCCTTGTCCTTCTACGCAGTTGGTGCAAAGCTGGGTCAACAACTTGCTCACGGGTAAGCCTTGGTTATCCCATGGCAGTTCGTCCTTGTACAGTTCTGTATGGAACATTTGTTGGTTGGTCACCGTGGCCTGCAAAGACCCTCATGGTTTTGGTTTATCTGGGTTAACTTGGTTCGTTGTTTTTGTTGATGACAAACCCTTGCTTTATGCAGGGCTTCCGGCTTAGGCCGTAACTTGTAAATTTTGATTTTGCTTCTGGTTTTGTGTATAAAATGTATAAAAGATGGAAGGCCTGTTAAGCCATTCTCTGTTAACCCTTAAAAGCAGAGAGGCATCAATATAGAGCTTAGACTCACTTATTTTGATACTTCTGTTGTAATTTTTTTTTTGATACATTAGGGTTTTACCCAAACTCTGCGATGTAAAGATGTATCTGTTGTTTTAAATTATCTCTTTTTTTTTCAATATAATACTGTAGTTTATTATGTTATTTCTTATATCGTAAAATGGGTTATTAAGCTCGGTAAATCGAGCATGTTTATGTTCTGTTAATTTATTTTCCTGCAAGCTATTACATTTGAATTTACTCTGTAAATTATTTTAATTATTATCTGTTTAAGATATCTGTATGTTATTTTTATGTTATCTTACCTTATTTTCCTCGGTTCTAATGAGGTTTCAAATATTATTTTATATTTGTCAACTTCAGAAAAATAAATAATTCAATGTTTTAGAATTGTACTTATGTAACTATATAGTTACATCTTTGAAGTACAAGGTTTATGTTTACTTGATATGTTATTATAATGTTAAAAGAATGTTATTTTACTTACAAGTAAATATTGTTTCTATAATTATATACATTATCTTTATACTTAGTCTATTTATAAAATGTACAGATGAGAAAATATTTTATTGTTATACTCTTAGGTTTTCTATACTAAATAATTTATAAGAATTATTTTCGTATCTATATTACCCTATTTAAATTATAACATTAGAATTTATAAAATAAGGGTAATAACAAATTAACTGAATTCCTTTCTCTAAAGAAATAGTAGTATTTGTTTAAATTCCTTAAGAGACAGGTTAGTAACTGTAGAACTTGCATAAGTTCAGTTAGATAAGATTAATGAATTATTTACATTATCAGTCATAAATGAAATCACCTAGCTAACAATCTTAAACCAACTAGTTTTATCTTTAGAATTAAATCAAGGTTTTCCATCCTTACTCACAGTTTGGTTGCTACAATTACAGTAGTTATTTATCCTAAATAGGGAAAGAAATGAACTACAGAGCTGGAAAGACATTTTTATTTAACCTAATACTACACATTTTAACTATTCTCTTCTTTTCCTTTTTGTTTCAATATAGATATAAGGATTACGGAAGTAACTACTGTATAGAAGACTGTTTTGTCTACCAAAACATACTACTGTTAGTATAATGATATAACTTCCTTTCCTTTACTAATATTCTGACATACACAGTCTAGATTTAACACTACTCTATGTACAGAATAATATTTCTTCTGATAACAAATATCTAACAAAAGAAAACATTCTAATATTCAAGGCTAACACTTTGTTTTAAATTTACATCATACTTCGTTCATTTAATTACACCACCTGTGCTAGAGTACGATCTGGATTACTCCAGATGGGGAAAAACACAGGCAGGATTTATTTTCATCAAGAACAGATTTATTATTAAACAAGCTAAGATATTCTACACTCTAAGTTTACATTATATCCTGAACATACATCATTTATTCACACACAGTTATAACTTTAACACAGAAATTTAAAAGATAGCAGAACCTGTTCTTAAATTTGGATGACAACAGCAATGGGAGGCCGTTCCTCCCTACCAACTCCTGGAGAGCGCTCAAACAGTGACTCCTCGGGACCCCCGAGCCTGCTCTGGTCTCCCTGGCTTGAACTAGGTGGAGCAAATAACCAAGTACTAGTCCTTAGACTCAATACCGATCCTGAACACAACAATCAGATCTCTCAGCTAAAAAGCTATATTAGATCAAGTTCCTACAGTTTACCCCTCAAGACACCTTCCTTGCAGTTTCCCTTTCCCAATGAATTCCTTGAAGTGCATTCCCCCTGAATGTTTCTTCTCCTGGATTATGAGCAGCCTGAGCTCTCTACATTGGGCATTTTTATAAGATTGCCTAGGTCTTTTGGGGTTAGTTGTCATTAATTGAGCCACCTGCCCTGATCCCACTTTCTCGGGGGAACATAACCCCAAATATAGGGAAGTTGCCACCTGCAACCTAGGAAGTGTTTGAGGATGCTGCCACTTGTCTTTTTGCTCTCCACCTAGTTACTTCCACCAACTTGAACAGTAACACTCTTTTTAATAGCTCTCCCAAGCTGTTGTCTCCACTTTTATTTATTTAAAAATAAAATATTCAGAATTACATTCCACATCTTTTGACTCTGTTGAGTCATCAATTCCAACTTAGCATTAAATTTAACATAATGTCTTGGAAATAAATTCAAAACAAATAACATTATTTACAAAATTGGGGCATGTGACAGTATATGTATATGTATATATACATATACATATATGTGCATATGTATATGTATATGTATATGTATATGTATATGTATATATATATAACTAAATCTTCTAGTAGCTATTGCTCCCACTCCCCAAATGCTCCACGTGCTTATGGTTCTTATCCTCTTTCTTTTCCTTTTTATTTTGTAATTCGTTAAGCTTATTTGTAATAGTTGTAACAAAACAAACAACCCTTGAAGCGCTAATGTTTCTTGTCATAAATATTTTTCAAAGATTTCAAAGTGTATTGGATTTGATCACAATTGAAGGCAAGGAATGACAGAAAATGTCTTGCACTTCTTAAACCCAATCTCGAACACCCTAATAAACCAACTGCTAGTCTAAAAAAATAGCAATTTAGGACATGAGGGAGAGCGAGGAGTTCCAACACAATTGGCGTCACAGCCTTCCTCCTTGGCCTTTGAATGATAATCTACCCACACTGCTATGGGTCGTCTTCTTTTGGCTTCGGTGACTTATAGAATTAACCAAAAAAGTTTGAGCATCAATGACATAAAATGGATTCATCAATGGTTACTTTCTGAAAGAAATTTGAGAAAACAAAATTTTATTGAAAGAATCCATCATTGAAATAAACTAATTATAATTTAATCAATGGACCGAGTTCGGATTCAAGGACACCTGCTTGCATTAGTTGTCGCTAAACACTATTGTAATCTTCAAAGAAAATAGTTATGGAAAATAATTTCACATATCTGGTTACAAGCGAAAGCCGAAAACACCATGGAACCTCTAAACCTGTTGTTGTTTGCTCATTCCCACAAAGTTTATATATTCGCATATATTTTCCTTATAAAACTTTATGTTGTCCTTCTCAAACTTTATGTTGTGTCGCTTTCACTGAAAACCTCGTTCGGAGTATACTGTCTTTACTACATCAGGAATTCAGATGGCTTTCTTGTAGTTTATCAATTGACCACAAATTGCAAGAATTTATAATTCAAAACAACATATATATACATACATATATATATATATATATATATATATCCTCTTGTAGGGACTGCTCCCACTCCCTAAATGCTCCATGTGCTGATGATTCTTATCCTCTTTCTTTGCCTTTTTATTTTGTAATTCATTAAGCTTATTTGTAGTAGTTGTCTCGAAACAAACAACCCTTGAAGAGCTAATGTTTCTTGTTAGAAATATTTTTCAAATATGTCAAAGAGTATTGGATTTGATCACAATTGAAGGCAAGGAATGACACAAAATGTCTTGCACTTCTTCAACCCAAACTCGAAAGACCTAATAAACCAACTGATAGTCTAAAAAAATAGCAAGTTAGGACATGAGGGAGAGCGAGGAGTTCCAACACAGCTGGCCTCACAGCCTTCCTCCTTGGCCTTTGAATGATAATCTACCCACACTACTATTGGTCGTATCAAAATCTAAGAAGAATGAGGATAAATAAAATGGTGGATGGGAAGTAAATGTAGAAACTCCTACTTACTGGTGTTGTGATTCGATCTGAGTATCAAAAGCAGAGAATACAGAAACTCGAGAAACACTAACATGCATCCCACATACAAACAAAAACTACCATGCATCCCACATACAAACAATGAAGGCTCAATGAACATTGGATTGAGAGTCGATACGATCTGTATGACAAATATTAATTGTAGGATGCAACATGGAGGCATCTTGCCCAAACCGAGTACAAATATCTTTTCTCATGATCCCTCAAAGAATACATGCCAAATATTTTATCACACTACTAGCTAGCTTTTGAAATCTGCGAGATCAATAGAATGTTTGTACTATCATATTGATGACTCCAAGGTGGAAAGATGACAAATGAAATCCCCTCGTTGTTTTTTGAGGTTGACCTCGCATCTTTGGACCAATAGAAAATTTAAAAGATAAAAATGATCATAAATAAAATTAATATTTTAAATGTTGAACTTAGAGTTTGATAAAATATTTCAAAAACAAACCCAAACTAATACCCCTAACTGAGAAATATATGTCAAGGACATTATAAGCAGGATTGGAGCCTAACTAATAAATATATATGCTTAATGACATCGTTATTATCAAGGGTTGTTGCTAAAAACTGTGCATACACAAGTCTTATGGGAATTAGCAAAGAGATGTGGGATCTTGGATTCAGCGTAGACTTGAGTTTGATCTACATAAGAGTCGTAGGACCTCCAAGAACACATCTGACAAGTATCCAAACAAAAATACTTCGTTAGGATACTAATTAAATAAATTAACTTCATAAATTGGACGAAGACTTTCGTATTACAAAAGTAATATTATACGACTTAAAAAAAAATTGTATCTTAAAATGAACATTTTGTTAATAAGGATAATATGATGCAAGTTGTTGTAAACATTGTCTAATTCAACAAAGGTTTCGGCACTACGTCGCCCTTAGATATCATTATGGAAACGTGAACATCGTTCTTCCCTCCCAAACACATTCAAAGCAGAATTATCATCTTGCATAAGCTCATATGCTTCACCAGGAATCTTGGTTTACACACAAAGAGGAAACAAATATCCAACGTTGAGGTTCTCCATTTATCAAGGGAGAATTGTTGGATAGGAGTCGACTCTGTAGCAATGGTAGAAATGTATATTTCTTCACTAGAGTAACTAACTTTGTGCAACTAACCTGAATTTGTTGCTTTCCTTTCAATTCTCAGGATATCACAATGCAAGTTTATGTGGTATTTAATGATGACAAAGATCTCACTGATAATTGTTAGAAATGTTTAATGCCCACAAACCCTGTCTCCATCATTTCTACTCTATTATTCTTATTTTATAATGCCTAACATCGTCATCCATTCCATTTACTTTGCATGTGGGATCTTAATTGTCTTCTTTATTAGTGCCTTCCACGGTATGTACTTTGCCTTTTGAAGTGAAATTTGCTTAAGTCAGCAAGGACAACCATTATAATTATTGGTAACACAATGGATGGCCTCAGATCAATCACTAGCCAAGGAAACCCATCGTTATTTTCCCTTGGGCCCCCCCTCATTTTGTATGAAACAAGCCGTTTTAAGCGCAATCCAATTGCACAAAGGTTTCAATACTACATTGCCCTTGGATATCATTAAGGAAACGTAAATGCCGTTCTTCCCTTCGAAACACATTCAAAGTAGAATTCTAATCTTGCATAAGTTCCTATGGTTCACCAGGCTTCTTGGTTTACACACGAAGAGGAAACAAATCTCCAATGTTGAGGTTCAACATTTATCAAGGGAGAATAGTTTAGAGAGGAATTGATTCTGTAACAGTGATCAAAACATATATTTCTTCACTAAAGTAACTAACTTTGTGTAGCTAACCTGAATCTACATTTGCCTTTCAATTCTCAGGATGTTAGAATGCAAGTTTATGTGGTGTTTAAAGATTCCACAGATAATTGTTGAAATATATACATCACAAATTAAAAAACAAAAATAGCGCACCCACCTATAAATTCTCTTGTCACAAGACAACAATCCATGCAATCCATTTTCTCGCTAAGAAGGATTTTTTAAGAAGGGAGAGAGCATAACATTGGAAGAAAATAACAAACATACTTACCTGAGTATCAATGTAAAAATTTATCTGCTAAAATATTTAATGTAATTATTGATGATAATCCATTTTGGGTTGTGGATGTTATACTGTTCAAATTCTCAAAGCATTCCATTCAATATTTTTGTGTACCACATTCGCTCCTCTACCGCTTCCTCCACCTCTTCTCCCACCTTCCTTACACAACTTTGGAGTGGGAGTTGTGTTTTTATCCCACCCCTATCCCCTCCGATTTGAGAGAGGCTTTTTCACCTCCCTCTACTATACTCTCCCCAATGTGATACATTCCCAATGCAATGGAATATACCCACCACTATGACATGCATCCCTCTTATTGGTAAGTTACTTAAGAATTGTTGACTCACTTCAGTAGACAGGTGTTCACCCACTATCAACACCCTTTTCGACATGATCTCCCTAAACACCAGCCTAGACAGGTTTTACCCTATCCAGCAACACCTGCGAAGCAGATGAGGTATCACCCGAGATGTTTGAGGGAGAGATGCAAGAACCAATTTTCCTTAGAAGGGAAGAGGACTTGTGCACTTAATCTATCTCGGTCGCACTATCACCTAGAGATCCAGAACATGGTTTTACCTTACGACTTTATTATTTATCATTTGATTTAGTATTGCACCATTTCATTATGCAAAAAATAGATCGACATACAAGAATCCATCCATTATGCGAAAACTTCTCATCGTTCATATAAGAAAAACATTAATAAATCAGATCGCAACATTTACCCATTCAGATCACATTATTCAAATTGCAGTAATTAACCACAGAGACAACAATCACAAGATCAAATATCGCATAATATAGAGTTTCCAGCATCATCTATGTCATATTACTTCGCAGGTCAACATTCATCTTCAAAACCCATAAAACAGTTCGTAAGACAAGCAAAAGACAATATTCGTTCTGAACATAAGACCTCAGATCATCTACTGATATCTTTCTACTACATTTCTAACTCTTTGTATAGGCTTGTGCCTTTACAAAATGGTACACATTTAACAAACTTCCTAACTAACTCGGACCAAAAATACAAAAGTGCAACCAAGCCGACCACTTGTCGACATATTCGTCTTGCGCAGTCTTCTTTGACCCTTATCGTTTTCGCACCATGCGCATCCAATCCACCTGCCAACATGAATGAGATTCGACTGTAAGTCTCTATTCAAGGATAACTGTTCTACATGATCACAAATAAACAATATTTATCTAATACACATTGAGGAGTGAAGATACTTTTTATCACTTGTCGTTACATATATTACATTTCATAGGCAGATCTTTACATGAATGTTGATCTTGTTCACAATCCAATGACGAATTCAGGATTCCAACCAAGTAAATCCATCGCAACATATAAAATACATCAATAGTAAATAAAAAGAGGGTTTGATATTAGAAGAAACTATATGCTAGATTATCCTAATTTTTTTTAAGAGGACAAAATATATACTCTATATTAAAAAGTATATGGTATTTTAATGGCCTTTTTTTTAGCGGTATTGAAACACATAAATGCTTTGATTCCTTTGCACAAGACACACTATGCATTTGCACTTGTCACTAAGATGATCGTCGAGTGGAGTTATGTCCATACCACGATTGTGGAATGGTTTCAACCCCAATATCCATATTGAAATCAAATCATGTATTTCTCATTTATGTTGTATATTCAATCTTTTGATTTATTGAACACTTGTGATGTAAGAAAACTCACCAGTTTTAAATTTACAACAACTTTGTTTTGAATTTCCTAACAGGAACCTTAAACTTCAATAATTTTTGAATCAAAGCATGCTTATCTTGAATTTTCCATTTGGAAATCACCCAAATGCATATTTTTATAAAATAATAGTGGCTATTATGAACAAATAATGTACACAAAAGAACCTGGAAACTTCTCTGGATTGCTGACAAGGAAATCAAATATAAAAATTGTTATAATAGACCTTCATTACTATTCAAATCTTATAATACGTCATTTAGGGAATCTAAAGAAAATGTGAAGGGATCCATCGTTTAGGGAATCTAAAGAAAGTGGTGGTATAATTCACTAGGAGGGAGTAATAACAAACATTTAAAGTAGTGGTATTGATGTCCAGGTCCAGGTGTCACTTGAGAGAGTGACACGAAACCAAATCGATTGACACCATACTCCATGACATATCGACACCATTATGGTTTCAGTTTAAGAAATGACAAGTTTGGGTATCAAAACACATACAACATTAATCCATGGATGGGTGCTATATATTCTTATCACCTCATATATGCGCATCACCAACCAAAGATGGCGGGGCGCTAGAGTTAGTTGTGTTGACTACACAATCAATGAAAGGAATTTACATATAAGTTGTAAGAATGCGATATGTGGTCTCATAGGTTTGATATTAGCTTCATAGGTTTGATCTTAAGAAAAAAAATGAATTTTCCTTCCCTAAGTGTAAAGAAAACCTATAGCTATAGATGTTTACGGTCCATGTATGAGAAATGGCAGTAATTACCTTAAAACAAGTGGATTATAGTACTATTCATTCACAACATCCACAAATATATAAATGATATTGTTAGATTGCATAGGTTTTTTTCCCAAAAAAAGAAAATGACATCTCACACGTGGCCATATGGAAGATACGACCTATAGACTGCTTGCCCATCCTCAATTTAAGCTTATATTCCAATCTGAAGTTGTTATGAGGGTGTCATTGTTGGCATAGCATCTAGTTTCATTATCAAGTATGCTTGTTCTAAAACTTCCTTTAGCCATTCGTTTTGTCGTAAGATTGAAACCCCTCCATTGTTGATCTTTTTTATAAACTAGAGGGGCTACATTTTCTCTTTTATCAATACCTTTCCTCTCCCCTTCTGCAATGTCCTCCCTACTTCTCTTTGAAATAAGAGAATTATATTGTGTTGTATCATATGATGCACTTCTCTTTTACAAATACATCGGGATGGAGTCTCGTCTTCTTTTGGCTTTGGTGACTTGTAGAATTAACCAAAAAAGTTTGAGCATCAACATCATAAAATGGATTCATCAATGGTTACTTTCTGAAATAAATTTTAGAAAACAAAATTTTATTGAAAGAATTCATCATTGAAATAAACTAATTAGAATTTAATCAACGGGTCTAGTTAGGCTCCAAGGACACATGCTTGCATTAGTTGTAGCTAAACAATGTTGTAATCTCCAAAGAAAATAGTTAGGGAAAATAATTTCACATACTTGGTTACAAGGGAAAGCCAAAAACACCCTAGAACCTCTAAACCTATTGTTGTTTGCTCATTTCCACAAAGCTTATATATTTGCATATATTTTCCTTATACAACTTTATGTTGTGTCGCTTTCGTTGAAAACCTC